>MCFE01000556.1:0-58560 GCA_002104905.1 Basidiobolus meristosporus CBS 931.73 | reverse complement strand
GAGGAAGCCTTAAAGTACCAGAAGAAAGAACAAAGTGCCTTTAATACTGCATTTGCCTTAATGTCAAGGACAAATTGCTAATTCAATGCTCAAGAGCAAAACGGCCAGGAATGCCTGGAAAGCATTGGAAGACACTACCAGTCATGTTCAGCTGCCAAGAATATGTATCTAAGACAAAAATTCCTTACTACAAAGATGCTGCCAGGAGAAAAAATGAAAAATCTAATTAACAGAATTACCCTGCTGGTAGATGAGATGGAATCTGTGGGCGTACCAACTACTGATGAGGATGTGATAGTTACCATCCTGAATAGCCTGACAGACAAGTTTCAGGGCCTTGTATCAGCCCTAGAGTCCAGAACTGAAGATTTGACCTTAAATTACGTATATGGAAGGCTCCTGGATGAAGAATTAAGAAAATCAAGCGCAAATAAGAAGGAAGAAGAAAATGCTTTAATAAGCAATGATAACCAACAAAGGAGGTACCCAAGACCCTACAAAGGCAACAGCAACCTGTTTTGTAACTACTGCAAAAGGAAAGGATACACATCAGACCGGTGTCTCAAAAAGAAAGATAATCAGCAAAAGAAGCCTGAATATGGAAATGCTGCAACAACTGAAGATAGACTATTCAAATCTGCACTAAATATGACTACAAACAAGGATTCTCAGACGTGGTATATTGACTCTGGAGCATCTCAACACTTTACACACCAAAAAGAACTTTTTACCCAATATCAAGAAATTCCAATTAAGAAGGTTTTCATGGGTGACAATAGAATACTTGATGCAGTGGGAGAAGGAACTATACAAGTAAACCTTAGAAGCAGTGAAGGAAGCCATACACTGACCTTTAAAGAAGTACTCTATGTACCAGAAATAGCCAAGAACCTACTCTCTGTAGGCAAGGCCACAGCAGAAGGACTCAGTTTCAGTTTTTACAATTCTGGATGCAGGATCACTGATCAAAATGGTGCCCATATTGCTTTGGGCATCAGAGATCAGAATCTATACAAGTTGACTTATATTCCATCATATCTGGAAGCCAATATAAGTAACTTAAATGAAGAAACACCAATGCTTTGGCACAGGAGATTTGGGCACATCAATTTTGATTATTTGTGCAAAATGATCAAAGATCATCTAATTTCTGGAGTGAAAATTGATCCCCCAGCTAATTTGGAGCACTGTGAAGCCTGCATATATGGGAAACAAGCCAGACAACCGTTCAAGAGCTCTGGGTTGATCAAAACTAAGAAAAATTAGATTAGGAGTAGCAGAACAAGCTAACAGATCAATAATTGATATGGCCAGATCTATGATCCATGATCAAAAATTATCCTACAATTTTTGGGCAGAATCAGTTGCCACTGCTGTATACCTTAAAAATAGGAGTTATAACAGAATACTTTGTGATTCTACCCCATTTGTAGCATGGTATGGATACAGACCAAGTGCAGAACATCTAAGAATATTTGGGCATACAGCATATGCCAAAAAACTGGCCGGAAATCAGTCAAAATTTGAGCCAAAAAGTTTAAAATGCATATTTTTGGGCTACTGCAATGAGAGTAAGGCATACAGACTCTACAATGCCGAAGCAAAGAAGCTGAGCAAATCCAGGGATGTGTTGTTTGATGAAAATTCAAAATTTTCACAAAAAATGACATCAGATGATGATGAAAATTTGATCTCAAGTCCACCAATTGTCAGGATTGAATCAGAGCAAAACAATGAAGATTTTTTCACTCCAGAGGACTCTACAACCGTGGTTCAGCCGGAATCAGTGCCCAGGAATATCCCAGAAGTGATCATTCCAGTATCAAGTGCCCGGAGATCCAATTGGACAAGAAATAGCCCAAATTACTATATTAATGAGGGTACAAACTTAGCCTATGCCTATTCAGTCCATATTGATGAACCCCAGACCGTAAAAGAGGCCCTAAATAGCCCTCAGACAAAGTTTTGGAGATCTACAATGACTGAGGAATATCAGGCCCTGATGGAAAATCAAACTTGGGACTTAGTCAAATTACCAATCAACCAAAAATCAATTGGATGCAGATGGGTCATTAAGACAAAATACAAGGCTGATGGTACAATTGAAAGATATAAAGCAAGACTTGTAGTCAAAGGATACTCTCAAACAAAAGGACTTGACTATACTGCGACCTTTGCACCGGTAGTCAAGTTTAATTCCATCAGATTAATATTGGCTATTGCAGCCAAATATATGTTTTTTATTCATCAAATGGATGTAAAACTGCATTTTTGAATGGAGAACTTGATGAGGATGTGTATATGGACCAGCCTGATGGGTTTGTTGACCAAGATAACCCCCATTTGGTCTGCAAGCCTAAAAAGTCACTATATGGTCTCAAACAATCACCAAGAGCCTGGAATTGCAAGATAGATTCTTATTGGAATCTCTGAGTTTCAAAAGGAGTAATGCTGCCTATAGTATATATTATAAGCCAGATAGAGCAAATACAGTTCTATTAGCTCTATATGTGGATGATCTTATTATAGCCACCAATAACCTAGAAATATTGGAAGAGACTAAATCCAGCCTATCTAAGGAGTTCAAGATGTCCAATCTAGGAGAACTTAGTTACTACTTAGGGATTAAGTTCTCCATAGACAAAAGTACCCAGACTATTACCCTAAGCCAATCCAAGTATATTCAAGATATACTAAAGAAGTACCAAATGGAAGACTGTAAACTGGCAGCTACCCCAATGGAGACAAACCTTAACTTGGTCAAAACTCAACCAAATCAAGAGAGCTTGGTGCTATCTGAAAGCCCTGACTTTCCTTATCAATCTATGGTTGGCAGTCTGATGTATATTATGCTTGGAACATGTTCAGATATCTCATATTCAGTGGGAGTTGTCAGTCAACATAATCAGAATTATGGATCTGATCATATTGCAGCAGTTAAGCGGATTTTTAGATACCTAAAAGGAACTGCTGATATCTGCTTAAGATACACTTATAAGGATTCAGAACAAGATCTTGTGGGATACTCTGATGCATATTGGGGACAAAATTCAGAAGACAGAAGATCCACCACAGGATATACCTTTCTTTACTGTAAAGGAGCAATTTCATGGAATTCAAGAAAGCAACCAACCGTAGCACTTTCTACTACAGAGGCAGAGTATATGGCAGCCTGTGAAGCTACAAAAGAAGCAATGTGGTTAAGAAAGCTCTTTACAGATTTAGGCCTATGTCAAAAAACGCCTATTAGTTTATTTCATGATAATCAAGGATGTATACAATTAGGTAGAAATCCAACTTTTCATGCTAGGACCAAGCACAAAGATATTAGACATCATTTCATACGTGAAGCTATAGAGAATAACTTAGTTAGCTTAGTTTACAGTCCTACAGATGAAATGATTGCAGACAAATTTACCAAACCATTAGCTAGAGACAAGTTTGAATATCTTAGGTCAAAATTAGGACTAGTCAGTATGAACATTTAGCTGAGTGGGAGTGTTGTAAAAGTTTGTATTTCCACCTAAATATTCACCTAACTTAGTCACTTAGATCATCACCTTCAAATCCTAGAGAATACTGACCAAATTCCTTGTTGGGATTTACTTAGAATATTTTCACCACAATACCAGGTACCCAGAACATGAAAAATCTCAAAGTTGTCCAAACAACCCCAGACTTTGCACACGTGTTCTTGGGACCTTCCTTAACCTATTCTATGTGTTTGTAATGCCAAGACCAGGTAAAAGTATAAATACTACTTTTACATTCAATAAATCATTAAGTGAAAACCACATAATCTACTTGTTCTCCAAATCACTTCCAATATCTCCAAGACTCTTACAACAGTTTCTTCATTCAAGTCACTAATACTGGCTGCCAGATATGATCTACTATAAGTCAGTTTATACAGATTCTGATCTCTGATACCCAAAGCAATATGGGCACCATTTTGATCAGTGATCCTGCATCCAGAACTGTCAAAGCTGAAACTGAGTCCTTCTGCTGAGGCCTTGCTTACAGATAGTAGGTTCTTTGCTATTTCTGGCACATAGAGTACTTCTTTAAAGGTTAGTGTATGGCTTCCCTTACTGCTTCTAAGGTTTACTTGGATAGTTCCTTCTCCCACTGCATCAAGTATTCTGTTGTCACCCATGAAACCTTCTTAATTGTAATATCTTGATATTGGGCAAAAAGTTCTTTTTGGTGTGTAAAGTGCTGAGATGCTCCAGAGTCAATATACTACATCTGGGAATCCTTGTTTATGGTCATCATTAATGCAGATTCCAATAGTCTATCTTCAGTTGCTGCAGCAATTCCATATTCAAGCTTTTTCTGCTGAATATATTACTTTTCCAAGCACTAGTCTGATGTGTGTCCTTTCCTTTTGCAGTAGTTACAAATCAGGTTGCCATTGCCTTTGAAAGGTCTTGGGTATCTCCTTTTCTGGTTTTCATTGCTTATTAAAGCATTTTCTTCTTCTTTCTTATTGGCGCTTGATTTTCTTAGTTTTACATCCAGGAGCCTTCCATATACATAATTTAAGGTCAAATCTTCAGTTCTGGACTCTAGGGCAGATACAAGGCCCTGAGACTTGTTTGTCAGGCTATTCAGGATGGTTACTATCACATCATCAGCAGCAGTTGGTATGCCCATGGAATTCATCTCATCCACTAGCAGGGTAATTTTGTTAATTAGATTTTTAATTTCTTCACCTGGCAGCATCTTTGTAATAAAGAACTTTTGTCCAAGATACATTTTCTTGACAGCTGAGCATGACTATTGGGTGTCTTCTAATGCCTTCTAGGCATTGTTTGCCATTTTTGCTCTTGAGCATAGTATTAGAGATTTGTCTTTGGCATTAAGGCATATGCAATTAGAGGCACTTTGTTCTTTCTTCTGGTACTTTAAGGCTTCCTCTCCCATGTTTTTAGGAGGGCATTCTTCTCCCATAACAATATCCCAAATGGCTCTTTCTTGTAGCAGCATCTTCATCTTCACCTTCCACACTTAGTAGTTAGATCCATCCAACTTTTCAGCAGAGGGAAAAATTCCAGTAATAGCAGTAGTAGACATTGCAGAGAGTGACAGCTTGGGGCTCATACCCTGTTGTAAGAGTCTTGGAGATATTGGAAGTGATTTGGAGAACAAGTAGATTATGTTGTTTTCACTTAATGAATTATTGAATGTAAAAGTAGTATTCATACTTTCACATGGTCTTTGCATTTCAAGCATGTAGAATAGATTAAAGAAGGTCCCAAAAACATGTGTGCAAAGTCTAGGGCTGTTTGGACAACTTTGAGAATTTTCATGTGTGGGGTACCTGGCATTTTGGTAAAAATATTTTAAGTAAATCCTGAAAAGGAGTTTGGTCAGTATTCCCTAGGATTTGAAGGTAATGATCTAAGTGACTAAGGTAGGTGAATATTTAGGTGGAATTACTAATTTTTACAACAGTTTTCACATAATGATTTATTGAATGTAAAGGTGAGACTTAAACTTTGACAGGGTCTTGGCAAAATAAACACAGAGTAGATTTAGGAATTTGTTTTTAATATTCAGACATATGGAGTTAAAGGTGCTTTATACTTCTGATACTTAAAGGCTTCTTCTCCTACACCTTTAGGAGGGCATTCCTCCCCCACAAAAATATCCCCAAAGCTTTGTTCCTGTAGCAGCATCTTTGTCTTCACCTTCCATACTTGCTAGTGAGAACTATCCAACTTTTCAGCAGAGGGAAAAGTTCCAGAAATAGCAGTAGTAGACATTGCCAAGAGTGACAGCTTGGGGCTCATAACCTGTTGTAAGAGTCTTTGGAATACTGGAAATGATTGGAAGAACAATTAGCTTATGTGGTCTTTGTTGCAAAATTTGAAATAACACCCAAATATTCACCTAACTTGATAACTTAAATCATTACCTACAAATCTTAGAAAATCCAGACCAAATTTCTTGTTGGGAATTGCTTTGATTAATTTCACCAAAATATCAGGTACCCAGAACATGAAGTTTTGATAAGTTGTCCAAACAGCCTCAAGCCTTGCTCATATATTCTTGGGACCTTCCTAAGCATATTCCACATTTTGTTTGCCAAGACCAAGTAAAAAGTATAAATACTGCTATTACATTCAATGAATCATCAAGTGAAAACCACATGATCTACTTGTTCTCCCAATCACTTCCAATATCTCCAAGATTCGTAGGCAATGATTTAAGTGACTAAGTTGGGTGATATTTAGGTGTAATTACGAAATTTACAACGCTTCGAACACACCTCCTGCAGCCTTCCACAAACAATCTCATTACTACACTTTGACATTTGACAAAAGGTACAAGTACCCAGGTACCGTTCAATGAGCCAGTCAATAAACGCTGGACCTTCAACAAAGTGGCCCATACACTGATAGGCACCCAAGTCAACTGGTCGTATTGAATGGCTCAGAACATTTGCAATGGCCAGTGGTGAGGCAACACATTATACATATGAAGGGGGCTGATGGGGATCATACATATCATGGTGAGTACACTCACCAATATGCCCCCCCAACTCACATGATATCGCTTGATTGGCATGGTCTTGGAAGGTCGATACAAAAGTGGTTGCCAAGGCCTTTCTGAACGGTGTCCCACCGTCCAAATCCTGAGCGTTTTCTCACCAGTTGCAAGGCTTACAACACTTGGGAAAGCTGATCTTCTAGATCCATGTCAGAGCGAGGGTGGCCAGTGTTTGGATGAACCGACCACAAAGATGGTCCCGATCACCGTGGCTCGGCATACGAGTGATGGCCAGATCGGCCACACACCGCTCCCACCCAGCCATGCCAACAATCCCGAGTGCGGGGTTGGGAGAAACATGCAGACGAGGTTCGATGCACTACTCGTGATCACCACAAGGTTTGGAATGAACTTGTATATTGGAGGATGGTAGTACAGATATACAAAAAAATCAAATGGAGAGGGGGAAGTGGAAGTGGAAGAGGGATGTGCTGAGTAATAAACGCCTTATCTACGAACCATTGATTCAAAAGATAGATGAGCCTCGCATCTAAATGGTCCCAAGCATCACGTGTTATATACATCGAAAGAACGCGAGCCAAACATCGATCCCTCGGTAGGAAATGCAATCAATGCCCATGCCCATGCTCGTGCTCACGCTCATGCTCACATTCTCCGAGTCTAATGGGCCTCCGGCTCGCTCTGGGGTGGACTTAGGGACTCCAGCAACAGCCCTAGCGATTCGTTGGGGAACGAGGGATCCGGTCGACCGTACGAGAAGCATTGCTCGTTGAATGAGTCCAGATGGTCCTCGGACGACTCGTGGATGCCGAACTGCTCGGCATCCGAGAGCTTCACCCGTTTACTCATGGAAGGGGAGGATTCGTAGGGAAGGTTGGGGTTCGACTGGGCCAACGAGGGGGATGGCAGCGAGCTGGGGGAGAGGGAGTGTGGGGATGGGAAAGCGGCAAATCCCCGGGTCTGTGTGTTGCCCCGGCCATAGTACTCCTCCTCCAACTCGTCGAAACTCCGTTTTTTCGAGGCCAGGGATGCCGGTGGGGACACCACCCGCGAGTAGTGCGGGTTGTAAACGGTCGGAGACCCCCGGACAGGGCTGGGGTGCTCGTTCCCCGACGGGGACGGCGGGAATAGGAGCTGGTTGGAGTCTTGTGAGGAGTACAGGCTTGGGCTACTCATCGGATGATACGGGATCTGGGACTTGGGCGGCATCATGGCGTTCGTGGGGTGGCCACCATCCCCCATGTTCGGCGGGCAATGGGGGTTGTAAAGGTAAGGTGATGGATCATCGGCAAAGAGTGGATAAAGCAAGTCGGTGATCTTGAATTGGGAGGCCAACGCTTTGGCTCTTTGAAACGTAATCCTAAACAAGGGAGACATGTGAGCGGGTAGGTGACTGGGATTCGACCGATTAATCCCCACTTACCAGACCCCCTTTAGATGCATCGCGCCCACCTTCACGACGACCCGGCCCTTCTCGTTCTTGAGGATACCGTCACGCTTGCCCCTAGACATGCCGGTGACGTTGAGAAGCTTCGTCCCATTGACCATGTTGTTGTCTGCCATGAAAGGAGTCATTAGTTCCCTGACTCGCGCCATTGCAGGTCACACATCACTATACCTTGTCTACGCGCCACGCAGATCCCTTTCGCGTCCACCTGGTAGCAGACGGTGCTCTCGTCCTCCCAGAGAGTGGTGGTGAGCTTGGATCTGGGTTGATTGGGGAAGCCCATGGCTCCTAGGCCGAGCCAGGATCCGCCCATACTGGCTGGGAACATGGAGCCAGCCCAGGGGGAGGATGCGGCCCACTGAAAGGCGGCCCTTGGGGAATCGATCATGGGGGAGTAAGGGGAATACAGCTGAGGGGATTGGGTGGGAGTGCCACCGTCGCCATAAGGGTCGTGGATTGGAAAGTTGCTCGGCATGGAGTGGGCTAGGTTGTCAGGGGAATTGGCGCTGGCGTATGGATTGCCTAGCGTAGGGGATTGGAAGCTGGAGGGGTATGGGGAGAAATAAGGGCTCGGGGCCGGGGAGCTCAAGTTGGAGGCGCGGATGTAGTGGCTCGCCGGAGACGGAGTGGAGAACTGGAACGGTGAAGACATCTAATGTGAAGCAATCTATAGGAATCAGGGCAAAACTTCACCAAGATTAAGAATAGGTGATCAAAAGATGGATAATTGGATCGGACGAGAACCTGGGATGTGGTTATATAGATGGTCCCCCATGGGTGCCTCTGGATAGGGGGCACGAGCCCCTATTGCTCCGATCTCACTAGCCCCTGATCCGATCACATTCCAATCCACCATGGCCGCCGTTACTTGATCACGCTTGCGAGCGAGCAGCCGAAATGAACTGTATTCCCATGTACTCCTGTGCTCCCTAGATGCCAATTACTTGGCTGCAAAGGCCATTTCTCCGATGACAACGAGGATGCAACGCTAAATTAAATTAAAACCTAATGGCTGCCCCCAACCGCCGCTGATTGTTCTGAAGAGCAATTATTGAGCTGCAGAGTGCCATGCGCGAATATTAATCATGATCTCCTCTCTTCTCCACCCTTGGATTGACCCATCTACAGACGTCATCCAATCCGCCTAGTCTGCGGGTCTGCACACTGAGCTAGTCTATCCATGGCACTGACTGATGTGAGATGATGATGGGTGACTTTAATGTGGATGGAACTGGCATTAATTGAGGTGTGAGTTTGGGGGACATTCGGTTAGATGGCTTCGCTTATAATGGCGAAGGCCTTGCGGTACACGTCGAGCATGGTCTTGCATTTCTCTCGCTCGGCCACGATGTTCTCGTCCTCCTGTAGCAGCTCCGAGAAGGCCTCTTGCTTGTAGAGCTCGGACACCAGTCGGTTCTGGATGTTCTCCCGAGTGTAGTTCACCAGCAGGTGCATGATGGTTTTCGGGATGCGATCCTGAATGGACTTCCGTACGATGTTGAAGTAGGAGGTGATGAGGGATCGGATCAACTGGGTTTCCATCTCCTCTCGCTCCGAGAAGTCCTTGCTCTCGTCGTCATCCGAAGTGGGGGTGAGTGGCTTCTCGGAGGTGGGGGTTGGGTAATTGTTGTGGAGCTTTTCCGGCATGATCATCTCGTTGACAACTCCCTTGGGGCTCGAGGCTTGCCCGTTTCCTTTGTTGTTTCCGAAGAAGTACTTCAGAAACCTGGCGTTTTCCGTAGTGCTGGTCTCCTCGACCTCCTTCTCCTCTTTGGATGTGTTCACCACGGGAGTGACTGGCGAGGCGTGATTCTGTGGATGGGATGTTAGAGGACATGCTCACCGTGAGCCTCATGGGAGCGAGCCTTACCCGTTTCAGCATTTCTTGGTCCCGTTTCTTCTGCTTGAGCTTCTTCTCCAACACCGCAAGCGCGCCGCTACCACCAATGAAGTCCGGGTGGTTTGTGTTGATATAGGCCATCTCGATACTGATCAGGCTTTCCACGTAGCGAGTGGTGGGCTCCAGTCGCTCCCTCAGGAGGTCCGACACCACCTCGATGATCTTGGAATACAGCTTTGGATATTTGCGGAATTCCTGGGAGAATGCATGGGTTAGCTGTGGGCGGGGAGCCTGACTAGATGTGGCAGCTTACCTTGTTTGTAGAGTGATGACACATCTTGATGAGCTCCTCGTACGCAAGCTCCACGCAGCGCAGACTAGGGGCCTCCAGACGCTTGATTTGGGGCTTGACCAGAAGCTCAAATGCGATTTCCGGGACGAAAAGGGATGGCCGAGGTCCGGTGGAGTTCCGAATGGCAGTGCGGATATCCTGCAGAGAGAGATTCCCACCAGGGCTGATGGAGTCCAGCGCGGTCCCTAGTATGGTGTTGAATATGTAGTATATACGAGCGCCTCCGGAGAGTTCGGATGTGGTAAACTCTGGTGAAGTGCCGTCGATGGAGGAGATGAACCCAGTGGAGAATTTGGTAAGCAGGCTGAGAACAAACGCCCCTTGGTTCACGGTCTGGGACAACGAGGCGTCCCCGTATGTGTTCAGCTCCTGCTGTGTCTGGCCAATCAACGAGTTGAGCTTGGCCTTCATGTCGGGCAGCTTCTCGCGGATGTGCTTCACTAGGATATGGTTCAGAGTCTTCGCCAAGTACCCGGTGCCGCACTTGTCAGCAATACTTCTGTATGCGGGATGGGATTTGAAGAACTCCGACTCTTTCTCAAGCGCCTTGGAGATGGTGGTGTTGGTGACATTGTCTTGCTGGCTTCTATTAACAACACCGATGAAACCCAACCGAAGGTGAATCACCCGACCTGCCAGGATGTCAAGGGCGTTCGTTCCCGCGTCCATTAAGTCAATCTTGGTAAGCACCCCCACGGTTCGAGTTCCTAGATCAATGGTCGTTTAGTCAACGGGTGGGGGGGGGGAGTCTCCGCACACCTGCTTACCGTCAGGATCCACCTCTCTAGCGGCTTTTAAGCTTTCTGAATTTACAATATCAACATTGGCAGGGCTCACAGCCAAGATTATGCTAGGCGATACGATGGGTTAGACGACGAGCACGTGGTGGTGAAATGCACCAACATCGGTACCTGTTGGGCTTGGTAATATACTCCAGTATCAGCTGCCTGGTTTGTTTCTCAATATCTGTTGGTTGGTCCCCAACTGGAATCTATACATGCGCTTAGTGTCTGGCACGAGGCGGGGGCATATGAAGGGGAAGAAAGTACCTTTGTTAATCCCGGGAGGTCAACCAGGGTTAGGTTGAGAACTTTCGTGGAGTAGATCTTCAAATGAATTGGAATTCTAGAGATCCCCTTGTTGGTGCCGGCGACACGTAGTGTCTCCTTTTCAATCTCGTCCCGAACCTCCGTCAAGTCGGAAAACCGCTTGTCGGGGATGTGTAGGAACTCGGCATACTCCTGGATTAGGGAGTTCTCGGGCAGGTTGACGAGTTGAAAGACCAATGGACGCCGTGTAACGATGCCGCTTCCTCTAGGTAAGAAGTCTCTACCGACGATATTCTCTAACACAGAGGATTTTCCTGAAGATTGCGAGCTGCAAGAGCGGATGTAAAGGTGGGGAGAAACATAGCGTCAGTATATAGAGAGAAAGGAACCAAGCGCGGAGTCGTACCCTACTACCACAATTTGCGGCAAATCGAGCTGATCATTACCGACGGTATTGAAGACGTCTTGCAGTTTATTCACCAGCGGAATCAGGTCGTTCATTGAAGTACTGTCTATGGTGAATAATGGTGGATTTGTTTGTAGAAACGGGACGCCTGCTTATTGTGAGGAGATTTTGCGGGGAGTGACCCTTTTTTCTACTCATTCCCCGCAATCCACTTGGCATGAATGATGGGATTAATTGGATATTGCCACCATGTCGACAGCTCACTGAATTCCCTCCCTAATTTAGCCATGGAAATAGGGATCATGGCATAAGCCCAGAGCGTTAATCATACATTGGTCACTGATTTACCAAAAACTGTACTACATGCTCGCTGCGGATATTTCCGTTGCAACCCTCAGTGCTCAAGGTCGAGACTCTGGGCCTACATTTGCTTGTCGAGATTGTGTGCTTACATCGCCAGGAGGATGGGATTGTTTGGATTCAATGCTAAGAGGCCAACCACATCAAGATGGTGCTGAACAGTGGATTGCGTGGAGGGAAGATTTTCACATGGATTGTTGCACTATTGTGAGCAAATCATCCGTGACTTACCTAAGCGACAATTCCATGAGATTTTCTCTGATTCCCGATTCACACAACTCGGCGTAACTAACGTATTTTAACCTCAAGCTCAGAAGTTTTCAGAACACCCGTTGTGTTGACCGCCCTCGTAAACCCTTTCCCTAGACCTTTGCGTCCCCTCAATACCTCGAAGCATCATGTTGACCGCCGAGCAAGTTCGCCTCACTTTGGCCACCTTCGGGACTTCTCCACGGGCCAACACTTTCAAGAACATTGCCTTACTTTATTTTGCCATTACCACTGCCTCCAGACTAGGTCGTATCTTGTTGCTTAGAGGACCAACCGGAATCCTTCAAGAGATCTCGGAGAAGACCAAGAGGGTATCTAGTTCCGCCTTCGGTTCTCTCCAACCACCAGGCCAACTAACCTGCCTTCAATAGAGCATTTTCCGTTTGTTCCGTATGATCCCAAGCGTCCAAAATAAGATTCAAACCGAAGTCAACAAAACCCTGAAGGATATGGAGCACAGCGTAATTTCCAACGATCCAGAACAAAAGAAGTACCTGACCCTGCCTGAGATGGGTCTAGATGAACAGGCCCTGCGTTCGGAGCTGCAAAGGTAGCCAGCAAAGCCTCTCTCCCCTCCAGCATTTGCCTTACATTTACCTCGTGACTTGATATAGATACAGGGACATGGGCACCATCGACTGGACAGCTGGACAAATCTCCGGAACCATCTACCACGCAGAGGAAAAAATCAACGAGCTGTCCTCTGAAGCCTATGCGATCTTCTCGCAATCCAACCCTCTCCATGCTGATATCTTCCCAGGCGTACGTCAGATGGAAGCGGAAGTTATCTCCATGGTACTGAACATGTACAACGCCCCCAGCGATGCCGGCGGTGCCATGACATCTGGAGGCACCGAGAGTATCCTGATGGCTTGCAGGGCTTATCGCGAGATGGGTCGTGAACTCAAAGGAATCACCGAGCCAGAAATGTACCCTCTTTTTGCAAGCACCCATGCCAGCGGCACCTCTCATCAGTGACTTGTCTCTTTCTTAGGATCGTGCCAGTGACCGGCCACGCGGCGTTCGATAAAGCGGCCGACTACTTCGGGATCAGGCTTGTCCACGTTCCGGTTGACAAGAAAACCTGGAAGGTCGACATCAAAGCAGTCAAGAGAGCCATCAACTGGAACACAGTCATGGTAAGACATTCATGCACGGGATCCACGCCACGACGCCACGCTCAACACCCCACCGTCCTTTAGATTGTTGGCTCCGCAATCGGGTTCCCTCACGGCATCATTGACGACGTCCCAGAATTGGCCAAGATTGCCGTCAAGTACAACATCCCACTTCATGTCGACTGCTGTCTTGGTGGCTTCCTGCTGCCATTTATGGAAAAGGCCGGATTCACCATTCCTCCATTCGACTTCCGAGTTCCAGGGGTTACCTCCATCTCCTGCGACACCCACAAGGTAAGCTCGATTCACTGGGTTGCCAGCTGCGCCCGCCCTCTAAGCACTCTTGTTGCATGTAGTACGGCTTCGCCCCCAAGGGCTCATCGGTGATCATGTACGCCTCGAAGAAGACTCGCCAATTCCAGTACTTCGTCGCGCAATCGTGGACTGGCGGTATCTATGCCTCCCCAACCATCCCTGGATCCAGGTAACGTGATGCAAGAGACTCGTCTCGCTTGGCCGTACTAACCCATCGGGCAGACCCGGAGCTCTAGTGGCCGGCTGCTGGACCGCCATGACCAAGATGGGCTTGTCGGGATACGTCGACTCCACGCAGAGGATCGTGCAAGCCGCTCAGGAGATCAAGAGAGGGTAGGTCGTGGCCAGCCCCCATCCATCTGACAAGTATGACTAACATCCATACGCAGAGTCCTTGCCATGGAGGATCTGTTCGTGTTCGGAGATCCTTTGGTCTCGGTCGTGGCCTTCGGCTCCCACAACCTCAACATCTACGCCATCAACGACGCCATGTCGAGCCGCGGCTGGAGCCTCAATGCTCTACAGAACCCACCCGCCATGCACATCGCCTGTACCCTCGCCACCGTCCCCACCGTGGACCAATTCCTCAAGGATTTGGCCGACTCGGTCGCCCAAGTCAAGAACAACCCTTCGCAGGATGCCGGCTCCACCGCCGCCATGTACGGCTCCGCGGCAACCATCCCAGACAAGTCGATTCTGGACGACGTAGTCAAAGGATACCTGGACTGCCTTTACAAAGCTTGACGCGTGTAGATTTGTATCTAATGTTTATTACACTGGTATACAAACATGATAGGGTTATCGTCAGTAGAGAACATATAAACTTTCAAACATTTACAAATTTTGTGTGGAAGTGAGGGGGTCTGTTCTACGAAGTATAAGTATCAACAAGAACATACGGATGGTGGGGTGGTGATTAAATAGAGGGAGAAAGAAGAGATGTTCGAGTAGAAACAGAATATTTTCAAAAGATTAACATTGTGATTAGTGCGCTTGCCTACAGGGGGAATCGGTGGGTTAGTTGGGCTGGCCTCGCGAGCGACATGAGGTGAGGTGGGGGTTGCTTACGAGAAGATAAAAAGATTGTTGGTTGCAGCCACGGCAATCGTGCTCTCCCTTGGATGCCATGAGGTGTGGAGGATCTTCTTGTTGAAATCCATGGTGTCCGGGTTGATGTCTTCCTTCTTGCCATTCTTGGCCCCGCGACCGAAGCTCAGCTTGTTCTTGGTGGACCCGACACGCTTGGCCTTGAATGCGCTCTTGTCGGCCTGCAGGGTAACCTCGTTCTTGGTGTTCACATCGAAGATGCTGAAGTAGTTGCTGTAAGACCCGGTGAGAATGGAGCTACGTGGTCAAGTCAAGGATAACGAGCAATGGCACAAGGATCCAACCAACACATACAGTTCAAAAGGATACTTTCCATCGCCGCTTACATTGCATTCGAACTTGTCGAAGATGCAATCGTTCTCGTAAAGGTCGCACAGTTTGCTACGAAGGTAGTCATGGACATTGATGGTCTCCACGGGCTTGCTGTCCATGTTGATGTCCCAGATCTTCAAGGTGAGGTAATCGCGAGAGATGATGTAGCGCCCGTCATTGCTGAACTTCACATCGGAGATGGAGGAAATGATTTCCGAGAAGAACGATCTGCTGCTAGGGTCCTCCTCTTCCTCAAACACTGTAAACAAATCCAGTTAGAAACCAAGCCACAACGTGGATACTGCTGTAGAGCCCCATACTCTTCGCATATCGGTCGCAGAGGGCCGCCTCTCTCATGTCGCACAACTTGATAGTTCCCTTGCTGCTGCTATACATCAGCATATTACAATGTGACGGGTGGAACTCCGAGGCGGTGATGACCTCGGTGAGCTCCTCCATGTTGGCCGGCTTGATATCAACAATGTCTAGGAAAACCAAGTCAAGGACGACATATGAAGTGGACATTCAAGGCAAACGCAAATGCAAACGCAAACCCAACAAAAAGATACTGAAGCTTTGGTCGCTGATGTTCAGGTTCCAGAGGTTGATTCGGAGGTCATCGCCGACAGGTAGGTCTCCCCATCGGAATTGATGGAGATGGAGTTGATATGGTAGGCGTGCGCATTGGCGTAGACCTTGCGGGGGACGGCAGCAACAATGGTGTCGTGGTGGGTGAGCTTAGGAAGCTTCAACGAGCTGGTGTTGAGGAGCGGCCTGGCCAGACCATCGGTCAGGTTTTTCTCCGAGACAACTTTGAGGGATTTCTCGAAAACTTTCCACAACTTGATGGTTTTGTCTGAAATAGGAATCAGAAGTCAGCTCAAGAGAGTACCGCCGAACGGGCTGTTTCCAGGGACATACCATTCGTGGAAAGTAGGAAATGGGCAGAGTTCTGACGCTTGCACCATCTTATCTTGTTGATTCTTTCTTCAATCTCTAAACTCTTCAGGTAATCGAACTCAGGCTCGTGGGACTGGAATTCGGTGTGAAACTTGTATTCGCATCCCTTTTTCTACAATTGGAAGGAGTTAAATGATACGACCTGTGGACAAGGTACCCGAGAAGCACATACACCGTCGTTCCTTTCAAACAACACCACTCTGCCACCTCTATCACCAGTAGCAAGATAATCACCGGTGTGGTCGAACTCTACGGTAGAAATAATATCGACTACAGAAGTTGAAAGATGGGTCAGTTTTGCCAAAGCAAAAGTAGGGCCAGATGAAGAGAGAGACAGGGGGATGACGAGTAGTGGCGGAATTGAGCCACGCACAGAAGGATGGCCGGCTGGAAACCAGGCAAAAGTGCGTAGATTTGGAAATAAAGCCACTTCACATACCTTCAGAGATGTCCTCGACATCACCTTTGTCACCAAAACACTGGGCGAATTTCCATCCTCCGTCAACTTCAGCCATATCGAGATACAAAAGAGAAATATAAAAAGGGGGGAGTACTACAAATTAGAGTGGTGGGAAGAAAAAGCTACTGGTTGAAGTGAGGGACGAAACAACAAGGCAAAGTTCCTGTGTAAGGCAGCGAAATCCTCTTGATTTTTTTTAGTAGTTGAAAATCCCATTGTGCAGTTGGCAATCACTGGGCATAATTCCAATCAGGCAGAAAATACGCTAACACGTACGAAGATGATGATTTCATCAAATTTGTGCCCTGTTCACATGGGAAATGATTGGATTACAAACTTGTATTAAATATATGGCAAATTAAGCTAGCACAGGTGCATCATTCCCATCGATTCCCACCTCTGTCATCCACGTAATTCCAGGCGGTCTAGGTTTCGGATTAAGTTAAGCGGGAAACCGGCCGAGTGTGTTTAGGCTTGAGACGAAGTTAAGCAGCCACCCCATCGCCATCAGCCATGATGGTCGTGGGGAACCAGGAGCCAATCAAGAAAAAAATGCTCTCGGCGGGAGTCTGATCCAGGGTGAGGAAAGCTCAACGGATGGGGAAGTGGTGAGCACGAACGGGGGTCTCTATAAAAAATTTCCACCCCACCTCTTCAATACTATACACTGATTTGATCGAACCTCAACGGTTGTCCAGTCGGTTTATTCTCCCTCGCTTTTCACTTATCTCCCGGTTAGGTCAAAATGCTTAGAAACACTCTTCGTGTAGCTTCTCGCCAGGTCATTGCTCGCAGCGCCGCCTCTGCTGTAAGTCGAGCGAGACTCCTCTATGCCATCGGCGCTTACTAAGATGCCTTAACTTCCCATATAGGCTCGCCAAAATGTCGGCGCCCTTTCTATGGCTGCTAGATTCTTCTCCGCCAGCCCCATGACCGCTGCCGGTGCCAAGCCAAGTAGGTTTTTTTGATACGTTGAACCATGCGTCGACAGACACTAAGCCGTTGTCCAGCCACCTCCGAAGTCTCCTCCATCCTCGAGGAACGCATCCTCGGTCTCTCCGACTCCTCAGACATCAACGAAACTGGACGTGTTCTCTCCGTTGGTGATGGTATTGCCCGTGTCTATGGCCTTAAGAACGTCCAGGCCGAAGAGATGGTGGAGTTCTCCTCTGGTGTCCAGGGAATGGCTCTTAACTTGGAGCCCGACAACGTCGGTATCGTCGTTTTCGGTAACGATCGTTTGATCAAGGAAGGTGACACTGTCAAGCGTACCGGTAACATTGTCGATGTCCCTACCGGTGAGGGTTTGCTCGGCCGTGTTGTTGATGCCCTTGGTAACCCCATTGACGGTAAGGGTCCCATCAACGGCGCCACTCGCCAACGTGTCCAAGTCAAGGCCCCTGGTATCATCCCTCGTCAATCCGTCCACGAGCCTATGCAAACCGGTATGAAGTCCATCGACTCTATGCTTCCCATCGGTCGTGGTCAGCGTGAGTTGATTATCGGTGATCGTCAGACCGGTAAGACCGCTGTTGCCCTCGACACCATCCTCAACCAAAAGAAGTGGAACGACGCCGACGACGAGTCCAAGAAGTTGTACTGTGTCTATGTCGCTATCGGCCAAAAGAGATCCACCGTCGCCCAGTTCGTCAAGACCTTGGAAGAGAACGACGCCATGAAGTACTCCATCGTCGTTGCTGCCACCGCCTCCGAAGCCGCTCCTCTCCAGTTCTTGGCCCCCTACTCCGGCTGCGCCATGGGCGAATACTTCCGTGACAACGGCAAGCACGCTTTGATTGTATTCGACGATTTGTCCAAGCAAGCTGTCGCTTACCGTCAAATGTCACTCTTGCTTCGTCGTCCTCCTGGCCGTGAAGCCTACCCTGGTGATGTCTTCTACCTCCATTCCAGACTTTTGGAGCGTGCCGCAAAGATGAACAAGAACTTCGGTTCCGGCTCCTTGACCGCTCTCCCCATTATCGAGACCCAGGGTGGTGATGTGTCTGCCTACATTCCTACCAACGTCATTTCCATCACCGATGGTCAGATCTTCTTGGAAGCTGAACTGTTCTTCAAGGGTATCCGTCCCGCCATTAACGTCGGTATTTCCGTCTCACGTGTCGGTTCCGCCGCCCAAACCAAGGCCATGAAGCAAGTCGCAGGTTCCCTCAAGCTCTTCTTGGCCCAGTACCGTGAAGTTGCTGCCTTCGCCCAGTTCGGCTCCGACTTGGATGCCTCCACTCAATTCTTGCTCAACCGTGGTGCCCGTCTCACCGAGTTGTTGAAGCAACCTCAATACAAGCCTCTCCCTGTTGAGCAACAGGTTGCCATCATCTTCGCTGGTGTCAACGGTTTCTTGGACAAGGTCGATGTCAAGCGCATCGTCGAGTTCGAAACCGCCTTCCTTCCTCACATGAACAGCAACCACGCTGACATCCTCGAGGCCATCAAGAGAGAGGGACAAATCACCGAGGAAACCGATAAGAAGCTCCGCACTGTCATCCCTGACTTCGTCAAATCCTTCATCTAAATATTCGGCATACTTCCATAACTTTCTCGATTACTGCATATTATAACGCTCCAGATTCCCCACATTTCTATTAAACTCATGAAACATTAGTTAATTTGCCCATGGGGAACGGAACACTATCTCAATTGTACGTTCTAAAAGCCACTCTTTCACTTCATAACGATCGAGGAATAAATCTCCCATAAATACCATGTTGCTGCGAATAGCAATGACGCATTCTATTTGTCGCGTGTAGAAAATCCCATCATAAATGGGCGAATGGCCTGAGTAGATTGTATGGTTAGGCGAATTAGGTTGACAGTTGAGTAATGGTGACACATTCTTAAAGGCATTTGGGACTTAGTAAACTCACCGATCCCTCCCGGCAAGCCCAATATCGTAAGATTCGCATTGGTAACAAGCCACAAAAACGGAACACCATCGTCGGGGAGATGGTCCGGGATTGTTTGTTCCTTGCATCATGTAACAATTTGATTTGGGCCTAATCGTTTGTTGTACTCGGTCTTCGTGCGTTGACCTCTTCAGCCCTTTGCCCTCCTAGTTTTGGTGTGGTTTTTGCTACGAAATTCCCTGGATTTTCCTCGCTGTATTCTATATTTAACCAGTGATGAGCGCGTGTCGTACACTCCCAGGCCAATCGCGTATCCTGATAAATTATCGAGAAAAGCGGAATACGATGGATTTCCCACTCGAATTATTTGATTCTAGGTCACCTTTTGTTGGAACCATCATTAAAGGCACCGTTGCACCCCCGAACTTCCAAGTTTATCTGACAAGAGAACCTACTTGTAAACAAACGTATAACTTCCCCCTTCTTAGTTAACGTTGGACCAGTGCACCAGTTTTGTATACGTACGTCTACCTGAGAGGAGTCCACCCCACGCTAGACCATATCTGTGCTTCTTGCCTATTTATTGGATATCGAGGTGAATTCTGCCTCCTCGGCCAACTTCACTTGCCCCAGTTCTCACCCTCGTTTACCCTCCACTCTAGCTCGGATCTTCCCAGAGATCAGAAAACCCCAACCTTCACTTATATTGGACGGATATATTATCGCGAAGGACACGTAAATAGCCAGTTCTTGAACGCGACCGAGGCTATTTTGATACCTTTGACCCCATCATCTCAGCACATAAAAACTCTCTAATCTAATCATGACCCAACCAACCCCGAAAAACGTTTGGGAAGGCGACAAGATGTAGGCTACCTCCCCAATGACCTTCTCCACCCTCTCAGGGTATTAACGCGTTTTCCACCCGTATCAGGCTTAATATATACATATACGACTACTGTCTGAAGCGGAACTGGAACTCCGCGGCCCAGGCATTTCTGAACGACGCTCAGGTGGCCCGCGACTCACAGGTTCCCATCGACTCCCCCAACGGGTTCCTTTACGAGTGGTGGGCGGTGTTTTGGGATATCTTTTCGGCAAAGACCAACAAGTCCGGCAGCAAAGATGCCCAGGCTTTCGTTGAGGTAAAGTGAGGGAGGTTCGTGGGCGGTCGATCCATCCCCTCGAGCCAGCGGACCTAGCCGTCCACGACACCTCCTTTCCAGCCGTCGAGAGAGAGGATTTGTATTAACTAGCTTGTACTCGTTAGGCGCAGAACATCAAAAACCAGAGCAGGCAGCTCACCCAGCAACAGCAGATGCAGAAAATGATGAGCCAGTCTTCCCAACAGCTGGGGCAGAGCATAATGTCCAGCGGACCGGCGCAGCAGTTGTCAAGTCCACAGGTGGGTGCGCAAAGAAGCCAACCTAATCGAGCAACCAGTCCTAACGTCAACAAACCCCAATTGAATCTAACCGCAAAGCCGAATTCCCCGGTGATTAACACCACCTCGGGGGCTAACCAGCATCCACCCAACCTCTCCGCAGGCTTCAACGGCCAAGCGGTGTTTTCGCCGCCACAGGCCAACGCCCAGCTTCCAGGCAACCAGATGAACATCGGGGATCCGAGCACTCAAGCACAGAACCAGACCTCGCAGATGCAGGCTGCCGGTGGGCCACCCGGAATGAGACCAGCCGCCACCAACCAGGCGATCCTGCAGCAAATCATGCAAGGGCTTGGGTTTGCGGGGCGCGACATCAATTCCTTGAGCCCAAATGAGAAGGTGAGCTTGCGGTACAGTGTCGGGATTTCGCGGGAACCAGGGGCTGACCACTTGTTGATGTAGCAAATGATCTTGGCGTTCATGAAGAAGCCGCAAATCATGCAGCAGCAGATCGCCGCCCAGATGCAAAGACCCGGAGGGTAAGTGGGCCTCTGGTTGTGATGCTTGACTGCCACTAACTTGTTGACAGTGCTATGCCGGGAATGGGTGGAATGGCTCCTGGCCAGATGGCGTTGCAGCAGCAGCAACAGGGTGGACAGCCTGGCATGATGTCCCCTCCAACCATGGTACGTATCGTGCGTCTCTCTTAGCCGAATCAATCTTGACCGGTCCTGGGTTGAACTAGAATGCGGCGCTGGCGGCATCCATGAATGCATCTGCCTCCCCACCAGATCCCAAGAGACCTCGGCCCAACTCCATGGGGCCCACCTCAATCGCAGGCTTCTCTCCAGTCATGGGGCAGAGCGCGAGCCCGACGACCAATGGGCCCCCCAATGTCGGGCCTAACATGAACATGGCCCAGTTTATTGGTAACGACCGGTGTTTCCTGTTGCGTTGTTTCCTGCGTACTAATTCGATGGCTCGTATCCCCTAGCGAACAATCCCGGCCAGAACCCCAATCAAGCGCAGCTGCTAGGTAAAGGATGGCCCCAGAATCTCTCTCCACAGGTTGGGTTCCTTTCACTAGCAATCTATTGACGGCGGTGAATAATCTTTTGATGCCCTCTAGCAACTACAAATCCTACAGCGAAACATGTATATGCAACAGCAGCAGCAGAGCAACATGATGATGGGTGGCCAAGCCATGCAGCAAGGAAGTGCCGCTGGCAACATGTCTCCCCAGAACGTCGCCATGCTCGGGGCCAACATGGGTAACATCAATCAAATGATGATGCAGCAGCATCAATTCATCAGAATGCAGCAACAGAAAATGCAACAGGCACAGAATCAACAGTTGTTGCAACAGCAACAGCAACAGCAACAGAAGCAGCAGCAGCAGCAGCAACAACAGCAGCCTCAACCGCAACAGAATCAAGTGCGTCCCCCGCAGCAGCCACCCCAACGGTCGCCACAGACTCAGCTTCAAGGCCCTCAAGGGGCGAATCAAAATAAACCTGGAAATCTACCCAATGCCCGAGGCCCTAACACCACTGCTGACGGGCAGGCCAATGGAGGCAATCAAGCACAGCCAGCGAACCCACCTCCTGGCGGTGCATCTATGGCCTCAACTCCGGGTGCTGCTGCTACACCCCCGAACAGTGGAGGCTCCCCAGTCAAGTCGGCAGCAGCTAAAAGCCCCAAACTTTTCAAGCCTCAAAAGAGCGTCACCCCCTCACCCAAAGCTCCTCACAAGCCTACACCTGCAGCCCAGCCTCCGCTAAAGGAGGGCCAGTCCAAGAGTGCGCAATCAAGTCCACAACTCCCCAACACTGAAGCACACAAGGTAGAGCCACAGGTAAAGCCCGGATTTGTTACTACCCTCCAAAGCACAGACATCTTATGGCAAATACTCCTAGGCGGCTTCCATGCCGAACACTCCGGCTACCACCGCGGCCAACCCACCCGCAAGCTCGGCACCACCTTCAAGTAACGACCCGAACGCACCTTCCAACCCAATCGACATCGATCAGTTCATCATGGACGAGGACTTGACCAGCTTCTTCAGCAACATGGACAACGAGAACCTTGGCCTGGGAGACGACCTGGATGTGGACTCATTCAGCAACATGGATTTCCTCTCGAACATGAACTTCATGGGAGACAAAGAATCTCAGTAATTTAATTAGAGGGACACCGCCAAAGTTTTGCTTGATTCGTGCACATAATTTCTTCGCCCGAAACATCTCGAAAACCGTCCAGCGTTTTTAGAAGGGTTCTCGAATGTTCAAATAATTGGTCGTCTCTGGAACGCATCTATCTCCAATATCTTTCCTGCCTTTTTTCTTTGATTTCCCCCCCCCCTCCCGGTTTTGTAAATAAATGCTATGATGACTATTCATGAGATCACCGCTACATCATCCTCCTCGCACACATCATCCCGCACTATATAAGCGCTGAGGTCGGGGGTGTTCAACCCATAAACATGTCCAATATCTCCAACTCTGCCAAGAACGCCGCTGGCCACGTCCAGGAGGGCCTAGGGAAGATGCTCAACAGCGACAGTTTGGTTGCCAAGGGTGAGCAAAAGCAGCAAAGTGTGGACCGTCGCCAGGCTGGCTCAGCGTCGGCATCTAATCAGTCCTTCAGCACAGCCACCGACCCTCACATCCCGGCCTTTGCCGCGGGGACCGGAATGCCCGGTGTAGCGAATCCGGTTAGTGGAGAGCAGCATATGTGACCCAGTGCCGCACGAATCGAATCAAATTCCAACGGGATTTATTAAATCTTTTTGTTTCAAATAATTTACATGCGTTCAGCGAGTAGAATGGTTACAACGAGGGTATTTAAAAGGGTTTCCACTAGCTGTGGGCTAGCCAGGTAAAATATAACATCGAATGGAGAAGCGGTGGCTCGAGGGATAATGGCATCAAAGGTCCATGGAGGTGGTTCGCTTGCGGAAGAACTTCTTGGTGCTGCTGAGGATTCCCTTTTTTTGCTTGGTCGGGGAGAGGGTGCTTTGATCAAAGGTGGGCGGAGGCGGTGATGTGGGGGTAGTGGGTGAAGTTGGCACGTTGTTGGTTATGGTACGTCTCTTGGGGCTTAGGTGGAACAGCTCGGTCGCACTGCGAGTGATGGTCTTCACCGGTCTCCGAAGAGAGTTCATCAGCCCTTTTTTCTTTTTCTCCGAGGAGCTTGAGGCCTCGGAGGGTGGGGGATGAAGAACGTCCATGGATTTACTGCTCTTAAGCCTGGAATAAACTCCCGAGGTCAAGGACAATATGCTGTTCTTGGAGCTATTGTTGGAGGTGTGACGTCTACGTGGGGATGGAGTTGTAGGGGGAGTGGCTGGCTGAGAAAGATGAGTGCTGCTATGCTCACCAGTAGCGAGTGGGGTGGTTGTCACGTCAGAATTATCCGGCGTACTTTCACAGTAGACGTTGCTCTCTTCAGTCTTGATCTCCTCAAAGCGAGTGTCTTCGTGCTTTTCTTCCAACGGACTTGGCTCTGCAGGAGATTCCAAAAAGCCTGAATCTGATAAGCTATGCTCTTCCGTCGAAGACGCTTCAGAGCCCTGTTCGTTGGATGTCAATGCTGGAAGTGGATCCGCTTCTGATTTAGTCTGGGAGTCTTCCACTATGGCCAAAGTTGTGATGGTATCTGGCCCTTTGTTTGCTAACTCTTGGACAAGAATTATGGGTGTCGCCACCATTATATCCTTTTCGTAGTTCAAAACTCCTGTCATCGACGCAAGAGTTGAATCAGCGGTTAGAATAGGAGCGTGTGCAACCTCGTCAGTTGGAGTTTCTGGTAGGGTAACCAAAGGCAATGTAGCATCAACAGCCACAATTAGTTCGATAGGGGTGTCAGGCTCTACAACAGATTCTGAGTTGTTTTCGGAAAGCTCTGGGTTTTGCTCGGCAGAAGGCATCGAGATATCTAACTCAGGTGCGAGCGGTTGGGAATCCATAACTGGCTCCGAAGGACTGGTGCAGGTTACCAAGGGCATATCTGGAGTCATGTCCGGAGCAAGCACAGGAGTATCTGTGGTAAGACTAGGCGGGGAATCTACATCTTGCTCCATGGCGTGCACTTGTGGCTCTGCATCATTGTTTGATTCTTTGCCTAGTTCCACATCAGGGTCAGAGAGCACCGATTGCTCCAAGTTAGAATCAATAAGTTGTGGCTGTTCATGTTCCAATGTTTCTTGGCCAATGGAAGTCTTTTCAGCCTCCTCAGGGACTTCTGATTTTGGAGTAATCATCGAATCAATTTGGTCAAATTTGGGTATATTTTTGACATCAACTGTATCTCTCTCTGCCATGCCATCACTAACCAAAAGCAGTTTCTCTGTGGGGCACTCCTTTTTCGGGGTTTGTTCGGTTGAACATTCTTCTCTGGAGAGAAGAGAGTTCTCTGTGGTAGCGGTAGCTGGGAAATCAGGTTCTGGTGGAGGCGCGGGACCCTTAACCATTGGAAGTTTGCTTCTGTCCAGGTACAGAATTAGAAAATCATCCTTTTCCAAAGATCTCCTCTCCGCTTCTTCACATAGGCGGTTCATAGATAACTCCAATGGATCCATCTCCTCGGCTTTCAAGCATAGCCTAGTCTCTTGAACCGCACTGTCGTCAGATACGTTCTGGCTATATAGGTTGCATTTACAATGGCCTTTCCAGTGAGGCCTTTGAGTAATAAGATAGCGGTCGTTCTTCAGGCTCAGATATATAGCTCCGTCACGTATCATGGAAGCATATCGACAAACTCTCTGCTGTATGAAATTGGAAGCACTTGGGGCAAGTAGCAGCCCCACGCCGGTACTAACTCCGAACCCAGCGCCTTTTCCATTGTGTGGGCCAGTGGTTCCCTTTCTCAATCCATAAGAAAACATCCTCAAGATTGTTAGTCAACTTCCTATGCCAATGGGGGGGGGTTAAATGTGACAGGAGTAGGTCAATACTGTCTATGGATATCAGTCAAATAGGCTGGGGAATGGATTTCAAAGAACTGGGTATACGGGAGTCTTTTAAATAGCGAACACCTTTTATCCTAACAACAATTGGACGTCCGAGGTATTTAATATTGCTGACAAATGACCCAAATCTTGAGATCTGTGGATCCTGGGGTAAAGAACGAATTTGTAGCTATTCTTGGAAATGAAACACGATAAAGTAGGAAAGGTTAAAGAGGGAAAGAAGGAAGAGGAAAAGAGCGCACTAGAATCGTGTGGGGAATAGCCATTATATGCGTACTTGGGATCACATACTAATATTTTGACTACCGGAACCCAGGCCTAGATTCGCCTGTTGCTTAATTGTGATGGGTAAAGTAAAGCCAGAAGGTATAACAAGTATCTTGCTTAATTTCGGGAAAAAGAGAAGCGAGACATTGTTTAATTCCGGTTGAGTACTATCAACGTTCTAGCCATGAAGATGGGTTAGATAGAGGCACCGATTGGGCTATAAACAAAGCCACTGTTCAGATGATTTCCAACACACGTGACCTGGTTTTTTGTGCTAGGCACCATGGAATCCAGCCCCGTCTAGACTTCCCACAGTCTGGTTCCCAACATTCTCTGCATTTGACTAATTACTGATTCCTGTTTGGAGTTTGGTGTACATTGGGGGTCTGGTGGTTTTGGGGCAGGCAATACAGATTTGGGGTTTTTGGCTGCCATTCGCTACAGCCAAGCTATAAATTAAGCTGGACCACCTCTCGAGTGCTTTTTTCTCTACGCCGTCCATCAATGGTAGTAGTGATACGACTGGATGCCACAGTTGGAGTGAATGGGATGTTACCTGACGCTAGAAGAGTGAATGGAATGTTTCCTGTGTAATGATGTGACAAACTGTGAGATTAACATCAGCACTCCTCGAATCACATTTCGAATCCTGGTCGAGTGTTAAATCCTACAACACTGATTAATCCAGGCCGAGTGTTAAATCCAACAACGCTGATTAATCGTTGCTCGTTACGGAAGCGGAAAATCTCCTAATTTATCGAGCAGATGATCAGCATTGCTCTTTTAGGTGCTGATTAATCGATCACCTGACCTATCGAGTCACCAAAATGGTACTCTTCCCATAACGCATCATCCGTCCTTCATCCATCCCTCATTCCTCATGATATCAATGACCCAAACTACGTTAATCAATCACGCTGGTTCCCTTTTTTACTAGCGTTCCCAATTCTGCTAGTCTGTGCGGATCAACGATGGTGAAATTATCATCCACACGCAAGTTGCTATAAAAACCAGCCCCCCTCTCGGGGCATTAGAGAGAAACCTCTCTTCCAAGTATATCTGCGCATTCTATGAAGTCAACTAACAACCGCGAAGAAGTGATCACTGCACTACGTGGTTTACAATTTGGTGTGGAAGAGGGTTCTCTAGAGATTCTGACCATGAGACACCCAGTAGATCCCTACCTATCGTGGTGCATATTCGAATTCATTCTTCTTGAAGGAGTGCATGTCCGTATGGAGATCAATAGTAATGGCTATACGGTGTGTGAGCCCTCGTTTCGAACCTGCACTCTATCTCCCTGAAACTAATCTCGCCTCACTGTAGATCTCTCGGGCCGCTGTTACAGATTTCAAGAATCCCTGTGCCGCCTCTCATCACGAGCTAGTCATAAAGCCAATGTTGCTGGAATACCATGGAAGCTTGGCCTCGATAATGGCAAAGGCGAGCCAGCTATATACACGCAGTTTAGATTCAGCCAAGCCAACAAAATGCACTTATTCTTTTGAATGTTGTCGCTAAGGCCGATGCGGATTTCAATGTATATATTGTTCATAATCTATCCTCTCTACTTGTCTTTATTGTTAGCAAAAGGTCAGTCACATCCACCTCCCCTTGTAAAAATCCCAACCTGGATGACGTACTGGTTGTTGCTCACCAAATAAACTTGACATACTCAGCTTTAAATCGTAATCTTCGGTTTTAAACTGGTGCATCAGGACAGGTATCAGCAGAAATAAACCAGTTGTCTGCAACATGTGTAACACCAGTCACGCTCATTTATTTATCCACTGTGTCTCAGGTAGTCTTGGCACCTACACTGTCCAACATCAAGTGGAATGAAAGTTGATTTATATACACACATACACCAACCAAATAGAATCGTGTTGTCGGTTGCTTCGTAAATTCCATGTCCAGCGTACTGGTAAAGCCATGAAAACGAAAAACCATAATTGGAAATTACTAAATGGGTTAGTACTATTTCATGTATATAATCCCATAGATCCAGTGTTTCCATTTTCCATTTAGGTTCGTTGACACCGGTGATTACTAATGTTCCAGTGAGTTGATTTGACTATAGAAGCTAACTTCCATAGGTGGATTACTGCATTCTCTAAGGTTTATCCAACAGCTTGATTTCTCTTACGATGGCCCTCGATATTTAGGAAACGATGAAATTGCCAATGACAATGGAAAGAGTTTCTTTGCTGCCAGTTACCCAGATCCAGTACATACAAATACCATATGCAACTCAATAGTCACGGAGTTTTTTCTTACAAAAACACTATTATCATGAAGATCAATTTCTGCCTTTTTCATTCAGAATCTCAACTATGAATAGTTGGTTGGTGATCAAGCAAGAGTACGATACTCGCTCCCACCTATTTGTTGTCCGATGAACATCGAGAGAACTTAGGGTTTTTTTGTTTCGTTAATGAATGCAATATTTGGGACAAACTATTGATTGGCAAGCGTGTATTTGACAACTATGCGGAGACCGGAACTGATTTCACTGCCGGCGTTTCGAGGTGTTCTGAAGCAGGAGGCAAAGCGTTCCCCCATCAATGACAAGGCCCAGGAACTAGTAACTCCCAGGTAGACACTCTGAACAAAGGAGACCAGGTCAGCATTTAGTGTCAAGGGACCAGTGAGTTGGTCAATGGCTACAACGTCTGCAACAAGCGGGAATTGTATATTTAACAAGTTCATCTAAAGAGTCTCCAAGTGTGACAGTGGCACTGGAGGAAGCACCTTCTCCATCATTGAGAGTGGTGTCAAAGTAAGTAATTGACTCTGTCCAAGTGGGCATCAAAACAAAGGAGATCAGAGTCCATTAATGGATACATTTGCCAATCACGTGTTTGTCAGAGTGCCTCAATGTCCAAGTTGCCATCAAGAGAGAAATATGAAAAGCCAGCCTTTATGGTCGGTAATGGAATGCAACCAGATGTCAACTGTGACTTTATGTTTGGTCCTAGCTACTACTTGTTTGTAGTTGCTTATGACTTGTATTTGACAAAACTTATGATGATGTAAGGTGACTTGAATTGATCTAAAATTCTCCTGGAAGATCTTGTTAATATTGTAAGAGTCTTGGAGATATTGGAAGTGATTTGGGAGGACAAGTAGATTATGTGGTTTTCACTTATTGATTTATTGAATGTAAAAGTAGTATTTATGCTTTTACATGGTCTTGGCATAAAAACCGGACTGAATAGGGCTAGAAAGGTCCCAAGAACATGTGTGCCAAGTTTGGTACTGTTTGGACAACTTTGAGAATTTTCATGTTCTGGGTACCTGATATTTTGGTGAAAATATTCCAAGTAAGTCCCAACAAGGAATTTGGTCAGTATTCACTACAATTTGTAGGTAATGATACAAGTGACTTTGTTTGGAGAGTAGTTAGGTGAGATTATAAATTTTTGCAGCACTCCCACTTAACTAAATGTTTATACTGACTAGTCCTGATTTTGATCTAAGATATTCATATTTGTCTCTAGCTTATGGTTTGGTAAATATTTTTGCAATTATTTCATCTGTAGGACAGTAAACTGAGCTAAATAAGCTATTCTCTATAGCTTTATGCATGAAATGATATCTGATATCTATGTGCTTAGTTCTAGTGCAAAAAGTTGGATTTCTACCTAATTTTATGCATGCTTCATCATCTTGAAATAAAGCTATATGCATTTTTTGACATAAGCCCAAGTCTTTGACAAGCTTTCTTAGCCACATTGCCTATTTTATAGTTTTACAGGCTGCCATATACTCTGCCTCTGTGGTTGAAACTACTATGGTTGTTGCACCTTCACAGTGATGAAAGTTGTATCCTGTGGTGGATCTTCTGTCTCCTAAATTTTGTCCACAATCAACATCAGAGTAACCCACACAATCTTGTTCTGAATCTTTATAGGTGTACCTTAAGCAGATATCAGCAGATCCTTTTAGGTATCTGAAAATCTTCTTAGCTGCTGCAATGAGATCAGATCCATAGTACTAATTATGCTTGCTGACAGCTCCCAATGAATATGGGATATCTGGACATCTTCCAAGCATAATTTACATCAAACTCTCAACTGTAGATTGGTAAGGGAACTCTGGAATTTCAGATGGAACCAAGTTCTCTTGACTTGGTTGAGTTTTAACCAAGTTAAGGTTTGTGTACATTGGGGTAGCTGACAGTTTACAGTCTTCCATTTGGTACTTCTTTAGTATATCTTGAGTATACTTGGATTGGCTTAGTGTAATAGCCTGGGTACTTCTGTCTATGGAGAGCATTATCCCTAAGTAGTAACTGAGTTCTCCTAGATTGGCCATCTTGAGCACCTTAGATAGGCTGGATGTAGTCTCTTCCAATGTTTTCAGGTTATTGGTGGCTATAAAAATATCATCCACATATAGAGCTAATACAATTGATTTGCTCTATCTGGCTTATAGTATAGACTTGTTCCATTGGATAGTGCCACATTGAGCCATGAGTGCCAAATGATGCCATAGTGTGCCAGGGAGGCCAAGTGAGCCTACACTTGGCCACAGAGTGCACAGCACAGCTCTGCATCTTCATGCAAAGCAACCCCTGTGTTTCACTCATTGTGATGGAGAAAATCCATTCTTTGACCTTTTTTTTAGGTAAATGTTGTACAGGATGTGCAAGTGCGCAAAAGGATTGAAGATATGCATCTGGTACTCAATACCCACGGCACTCTGAATCTAGCTCCTGTGGCTTGTAACATGTCACAAAAATGCATGGCACTATCTTGGTCCACTGATAGTATCCAGCACTATATTTGAATATTAGCCCTAAAGTAAGATCAATACAAAGCACTTATGGTGCTGGATAGTACCAGTGGACCAAGATAGTGCCATGCATTTTTGTGACATGTTACAAGCCTCAGGAGCTAGATTCAGAGTGCCATGGGTAATGAGTACCAGATGCATATCTTCAATCCTTTAGTGCTCTACACATCCTGCACAATATTGATCCACAAAAAAATGTCAAAAAATGGATTTTCTCCTGTATCATAGGTGAAATACAGGGGCTGCTTTGCATGAAGATGCAGATCTATGTTTCACACTCTGTGGCCAAGTATAGGCTCACTTGGCCTCTCTGGCACACTATGGCATCATTTGGCACTCATGGCTCAACATGGCACTATCCAACAGAACAAGTCTTATATACAATGGTCAGCAGTACTCCTGTGGAAGCTCAATGATTCCAAATAAGAATCCATCTTTCAGTTCCAGGCTCTTTACAGCTGTTTGAGACTGTATGGAGATTTTTAAAGCTTGCAGACCAAAAGGGTGTTATCCTGGTCAACAAGCCCATCATGCTGGTCCATATATATGTCCTCAGCAAGTTCTCCATCCCAAGATGCAGTTTTACATTCATTTAAAGTATAAGAAACTTATAACTGGTTGTGTTGTGCATCAACATTCAAATCTTAGCCAATTTTACTCTGCTAGAATATCTAGTACCCAAACTGATTTTTCCTAACCCAAACATAACTAATCCCAGTTATGGCTTATTTTATCTCATCTCAGAATATGCCTTTAGCTGTCCCACCTGATCAATTCCCACATGGCCATTACTTTATCAACTAATCTCCCAATCCTTCCCTGGTGATTAGTCATCTGAGATCTATCCAACAACTTAGCAGTTGCCAAGGCATCATCTGATTAATGATGCAACTTTCATATATCTTATGCACCTATCAACATCCAAACATGTTTCAATTAGTCCAGTCTCTTGGTGCTTACTAATTCAACTTGATCAAAGTAGTATAAATAAAGCTTATTGAACCTTCTGGTTTAGTGTGTGTCTCAGCAGAATTAAGTACTCAACAATTATGTTCTAGTTTCTACCCAAGCCTAGCATATCTAGCACTCCCAAGAACACCAAGCCTAGCCTGCATAGCAAACCAACTCTATTGCCTTTATAGCCAAACTCAGCTATATATAAGACCAATATTAGACCAGAACCTCTCTGCCAATAGTTCTGCCACTCTCTCACAATTCAAAGATTCTCCACTTAGTTGTCACTTAGGTTCAGGTACACTATTCAGGAGTTTAATTACACTTTTCTCTTGGATACAACAGGTTGCAACAGCCAATATTGATCTGATGGAATTAAATTTGGCTACCAGTCTAAAGGTCTCAGTATAGTCAAGTCCTTTTGTTTGAGAGTATTCTTTGGCCACAAGTTGGGCTTTGTATCTTTCAGTTCTACCATCAACCTGGTACTTTGTCTTGAAGACCCATCTGCATTCAGTTGATTTTTGGGTGATTAGTAATTTGTCTAAGTCCCAAGTTTGATTTTCCATCAGGGCTTGATACTCCTGAGTCATTGTAGATCTCCAGAACTTTGTCTGAGGGATATTTAGGGCCTCTTTTACATTCTGGGGCTCATCAATATGGACCAAATAGCCATATGATAAGTTTGTACCTTCATTGATGTAGTAATTTGAGCTATTTCTGTTCCAGTTTGATCTGCTGGTTTGTAATCCTGGAATGCTCACTTCCAAGATATACTTGGGAGCTGATTCAGGCTGAGCCATGGCTCTATAGTTGTCTGGAGTTAAAAAATTCTCATAGGTTTGCTCTGATTCAACTCTAAGGTGGACCCAAGATCATAGTTTTGTCATCATCTGATGCCATTTTTTGTGAAAATTTGATTTGTTATTAAATAAAACATCCCTGGACTTGATCAGCTTCTTTGATTTGGTATTGTAGGGTCCGTATGCTTTACTCTCATTGCAGTAGCCTAAAATATACATTTTATACCTTTCAGCTCAAATTTAGACTGATATCTGGACAGTTTCTTGGCATATACTGTGCACCCAATTATTCTTAGATGCTCTGCAACTTGCAGAGACTCTGATCTCTGGTACTCAGTAAACATGGGCACCATTTTGATCAGTGATCCTGCATCTAAATGTCAAAACTGAAACTGGGTCCTGCTTCAGTGGCCTTGCCTACAGAGAGTAGGCACTTGGCTACTGCTAGTACATCAAGTACTTCTTTGAAGGTTACTGTGTTGCTTCCTTTATTGCTTCCAAGGTTTATTTGAATGGTTACTTCTCCAGTTGCATCCAGTGTTCTATTGTCACCCATGAACACCTGCTTAATGATCTTCAGTATCTCCTTTGTTGGTCATCATTGTTTATTAAATCATTTTCTTCTTCCTTCTTATTGGCACTTGATTTTCTTAATTCTTCATCCAGGAGCCTTCCATATACATAGTTCAAGGTCAAGTCTTCAGTTCTAGACTTTAGGGCTGATACAAGGCCCTGAAACCTGTCTGTCAGGCTGTTGAGGATGGTAACTATCACATCTTTGTCAGTAGTTGGTATGCCCACACCCTATGAAAAATAATTTGGTCCCACAGGTGAATCCAGTCCTGATCAGCCATCAGGATCCTGTTTAGAGACCATCATAGTACCAGCAGCTTGGAATTAGTAACCCTCCAAACAATCTTATGACAGGATCATGACAGTGTTTTGCTAATTTTACCACTAAATAAAGGGATAAAACTTGACAAGACTTAATTGGTGCTGTGAAAGTATTTGCATGGTATTGTTGTGGTCTTTTAGCGTTCTATACCTATTTTAAGTGGATCCAATTGGCCAGGACATTCTATTGCCTTATATGGCAAGAAACTTGATGGTATTTTGATGGCCTCACAGCAAGACTCTGAAGGCATTATATTGGCAGTATGACAGCCTACAGCTGGTTTTGTATAGTGCTACCATACCAATTTACCAAATGGTATTTCCTTTTTCTACCTCCCCTTGTGCAATTCATATATTCCACTCTAGAATCAACTCTCTTTATTTGCTTATCCACTACTACCTTGGGTATTCCACATATGGTTTGAATCAAAAAATCTATGGCCTCCTGCTTACTAACCTCTGCAAACGTGCACACCTGCCACAATTGACATACTTCTATCACCTCAACTTTGCGGCTTTTTAGTGTGATACTTGCAAAGTTGCCATATACCTTGTACTGCTGGTAACATATACATCTTGCAAACATATGCTTGGTTGTTGCCACTTCTGCCATGAATACCTCCTGCATATCTGCAAAGAACTGTTATGAATAGACACAAGGCAGGAGGAAAAGCTAGGCACGGCAGGACAGGACTTAGGTGTGGACCATCAAGGCAAGGCAGGATTCAAGGCAAGGCTGTTTATTCAAGACCTGTGTTTATCAGACTGAGGAATACTTAAGGGGGGATAGGACTATATATACTTTTTGGCTATACTGATGCCAAGAGATATTAGCTAATACTAATGGGGTTGTGGGGTGAGGCACAGCAGTGGTGCTGGGGATATTGACATAGATGACACGGCACTGAGACAGGATGGGGAGGTGGATTGGGTCACCTGATCATGTGACTAAGTCATGTGACCTGGTATTTCCATATATGGTACTGGACTATGAAAAATACGATGGAAAGCTTCCATGGAATGTTCCATTGTGTAACAATGATTTGGAATGGTCAGGAACTTTCTGGAAGGTGGTAGAAGGTTCCAGAAGGAATCTCTTAGAAATTGAGCTAGGGAGCTGAAACTTGGCATGGGTGTTCATGGTTGTCATGTGATCATGACACTATTCTCCTCTTCCAGGCAAAGCTCTGTTTCCCTTTGGGGCAGGTTTTGCAGGATATTGTTGGTGGAACTGGGTAACTAGATCTTGACAATTAGTGAGATGGGTAGCTGGTTCCCATGTTTGGTCACTTGGATCATAACCAATCCAGTCTACTAAGTAGTACAGCTTTGACCGGATATACTTGGAGTCTAGAATCTGTTTAACTTCAAATTCTTGATGTTGGTCAACCTGGATGGCTTGGGGCTTTGCTACTTGCCGGTTTGGCAATGTGTTCCTACAATATGGCTCCAGGAGGGACACATGGAAAGTATCATGGATTTTCATACTTGCTGGTAACTGTAGCTGATATACTATAGGGCTAAGCTTCTTCTTGATCTTGAAGGGACCAAGTTTCTTGAAATCCAAGTTGTCACAAGGGCGGTTGGTGCTGATGTTTCTTCTGAGCAACCATACAGAATCTCCTTCATTAAGATCAGGGCTGAGATGCCGTTTTAGATTGGCAAATTTCTTGTAGCTTTCCTGAGCTAAGGATAGTTCTTCCTTGATGGTATTCTGGATGTCCTGGATTGCTTGGGCATGTTCAGCCGCATGTGGGCTCATTGGGTTTGTTGGAATCTGGATATCAAACTGAGGGTTGAATCCATAGTTTGCATAGAATGGTGTAAAACCGGTTGCACTATGGCTTGAGTTGTTGTAGGCAAACTCAGCAACAGGGAGTAGATCAACCCAATTGTCTTGCTGGTAATTGATATAGCACCGGAGGTATTGCTCTAGAATCTGGTTGATTCTTTCAGTCTGGCCATCAGACTGTGGATGGAAAGCAGTAGAGAGCTTGACTTGAACACCAAGGTATTGCATGAAGTGTTTCCAAAACTTGGACACAAACTGTGGGCCTCTATCTGACACAATATCATTGGGAATACCATGAAGGCGGAAAATATTCTTCAGGACTAAAGCAGCAGTTTCTTTTGCATCAGTGTTCTTACAGCAAGGGATGAAGTGAGCCATCTTGGTCAGCCGGTCAGCCACTACAAGTATAGCATTGAAGCCACATGACTCAGGGAGGTCAGTAATGAAGTCCATAGATATAGATCTCCATTGGTGTTCTGGGATAGGCAGGGGTTGAAGAAGTCCATAGGGCTGGTGTCTGGCTGGTTTTGCACGGTTGCAAATATCACAAGTCAGAATGTACTCTTTGATAAGAGTTATCATTCTAGGCCACCAGAAATCTCTTTTGATGGCATTCAAGGTTTTGGCAGTACCAAAGTGGCCTGCAGCCATTGAATCATGCCGAGACTTAATGATGTCTAGCTGGGTGGCAAGGTCTGGGACATAAAGCTGCTGCTTGTGGTAGATGAGATTGTTTACCAAATGCAGGTTCTGGATGTTTGGGAACTTGGGAGGGGGCCCAACTGGGGATTCCAGATATTTCTTGATGCTGCTGGAAGTCATATCAGAGGCCTGGGACTCTGATATCCTTACTAGGAATGAAGGGATGACAAGACTTGAGGACTGGGTGGCAAGAATCTCAAAATGTTTCTTGCTCAGCAGTGGGTGTTCCATTTGCTGACAGGCATCATCTCCCTCTTCCACGGCATATTCCTTTTTTCTGGACAGGGCATCAGGCTTTCCTTGCTTTGCACCAGGTCTATAGGTGATAGTAAAGTCAAAGCTGGACAGGAAGAGTGACCATCTGGCTTGTCTCCGGTTTAGTACTTTGGAAGTTGCAAAGTACTCAAGGTTCTTATGGTCACAGAAGACTTTGATTTTGTGTTTTGCACCATCCAGGTAGTGTCTCCATTGCTCAAAGGCCACAATGATGGCAAGCAACTCCTTATCATAGATATCATAGTTGATCTCTGCAGGGGAAAACTTCCGAGAGTAGAATGCAATGGGGTGCAACACATTATCCTCATCATACTGGGAGAGTATGGCACCAAGGGCAAAATCAGAAGCATCAGTCTCCACTATGAATTGCTTCTCAAGGTCAGGGTGGGCAAGCAGGGGGGCCTTCAGGAAAGATTTCTTGAGTTGGTTGAATGAGCTGGATTGCTCCTCATTCCAGGCAAAAGGTGTGTTCTTCTGGGTAAGCTTTGTCAGAGGGGTGACTATCTTGGAGTAGTTGGCTATGAACCTGCGATAGAAGTTAGCAAATCCCAGGAAGGATTGTACTTCCTTGACTGAGCTTGGAGTTTTCCAGGACTGGACTGAGTCAACTTTCTTTGGGTCCATTCTTGTTCCCTCAGGGCTGATGAGGTAACCAAGAAATTCCACTTCTCTCTGGTCAAATTCACACTTCTCTAACTTGGCATAGAGACTGGCAGAGTCTAGTTTTCTCAATACTTTCTTGACATGTTCATCATGTTCATCTTGGCTCTTGGAGTATATGAGAATATTGTCAAGGTAGATTACCACAAAATGGTCAAGGTATTCACGGAATATGTCATTCATGAGGTGTTGAAACACAGCAGGGGCATTGGTGAGGCCAAATGGCATTACTTTGTACTCAAAGTGACCATATCTTGTGCGAAAGGCAGTTTTCCATTCATCACCAGGCTTGATTCTGACAAGATTGTAAGCTCCTCTCAAGTCTATCTTGGTGAAGACTTGGGCAGCAGATAGCTGATCCAACAGTGTGTTGATCAGGGGCAGGGGGTAGCGGTTCTTGACTGTGATCTTATTCAAAGCACGGTAGTCCACACACATTCTGAGGGTGCCATCCTTCTTCTTGACAAAGAGGATTGGGGCTCCAGCAGGTGATTTGGAGTGCTGAATAAAACCCTTCTGGAGGTTTTCTTGAATATAACCATGGAGTTCTTTCAGCTCCGGCTGGGAGAGGTTATATATTGGGCCAAATAGAGGGACTTTTCCATCTTCAAGGTCAATAGGGCAGTCATAAGGCCGATGGTCAGGGAGGAGTTCTGCTTTCTTCTTGTCAAAGACATGGGCAAACTCTTGGTACTTGGCTGGTATAGTTGCTGAGGGAGCTCCTTCAGCTGGCAAGGTATCTTGGGCTGTTGAACTGTTGGCAACCATCTTTTCACGGTTATCAGGGTCTGGAGATTTCATGGAGTTGACTTGGTGGGATCTGGTGAATGACAGGATCTTGGATTTCCAATCAATACATGGATTGTGGTAGCTCAGCCATGAGCTTCCAAGCACAATAGGATAGTGTGGTGAGTTGATGATGTTGAAGGCAATTCTTTCTTGGTGGGCAGTACTGGATAGCTGGAGTAAGCATGTTTCATGGGTAACGGCACCAGAGGAGAGTGATCTTCCATCAATAACTTCTACTTGGACTGGACAGGATTTCAAGGTAACAGGAATAGAGTGCTTCTGGACAAAGGCTTGGTCAATGAAACAGGATGAAGCACCGGAATCAATCAGAGCTAGGGCTGGGACAGGACCAGAGTCAGGGATCTGGATTTTGACAGGCATTCTCAAGGACTGGATAGATTTTGTGGCAAAGGAAGATTCTTGGATATGCTGGATTTTCATGGGTGGGTCCAGTTGCAAGCCTGTCAGTGCAACTGGACATTGGAGTTTCCCGACAGATCTGGATCAGGTTGGTTGCTGGAGGACTGCATCAGCTTGAAGCTGGACTTCTTGTTGGGGCAGGACTTGGCAAAGTGACCTGGTTGGCCACAGTATAGACAGAGGTTGGCTTGTTGACGTCTGGACTTTTCACTCTTTGATAGTTTCTTGTATTTGGCACTATCAATCTGCATAGGATCTTCTGGAGTGACTTGGGGAGCAGGAGGAGCTGGGGTTGCAACAGGAATGTGTCTTTGACGATTCTTTTGCTTCTTCTGGAATAGTCTGTTATCACACCGGATTGCTTGGTGCATAGCTTCAACCAATGTATCTGGATCTGGGAGTGTGAGTAGCAGATCACAAACCTCATCATTAAGGCCATCTTGGAATTGGCTTATCATGGCTGCTTGACCCCAGGAGCTGAGGTCACTGGAGAGTTGTCGGAATTCTGAGGCATAGACTGATGCTGGTTTGTTCCCTTGTTTGAGGGTCTTGATCTTGTTGGCAGCAGTTCTGGCTTGGTCAAGGTTACCAAATGTTAGCTCCATTTCAGTGAGGAAAGCTTGGTAGTCTCTGAGGAGGGGAGAGTTGGTCTCCACTAATGGGGAGAACCACTTGAGAGCTGTACCAGTAAGCAGGTTAGAGATGAAACCAACTTTGGCCTGGTCAGTGGGGTACCGGTTGGGCTGGAGTGCAAGATTGTTCTTCACCATGTTGATGAAGCCACGGAATTCATTCTGAGAGCCATTGAACTTGGTAGCAGGAGTATACTTGGGTTCTTGGTAGACTGGGACATGGCTAGTTTGCTGGACACTTTGGTTCTGGAACTGAGCAAGAGTGTTTCTGAGGTCTGCATGGTCTTGCTGCAGTTGGGTAAAGGCAGCCATGAGCTGGGCAAAGTTCAGCTCTAGGTTGGACATGGTAGCAGAGGAAGGCGGATGAACTTGCAAGGAATACTGGAATATACTAAACTAGATTGTGGGTTTGTAAAGCCACTAGTATGTCAAGAATACAACTATTGAGCCACAATCCCCAACTTAAGTAAGTTAGCGTCACTTCAGAAGGTACTGGTTTCAACGTCCTTTGATAGAGTATTGTACTAAAGCTTCCAATACTGTAACAACTGTAAACTCCACCAGCAGGGTAATAAAGTGAATGCAGCTTTGACCAATAGTTTTACAAAGATAAAGTATCTTTGCCTTTATAGGACAAGACTAGGGAAAGATGATGGGTGATACTTACGGTGAGTATTCCTTTTACAAGTTTTCTTCAAACTTTGGGCAGAAGGCAGGGATCCACAGGTAAGTCAGGACAGTCTGATAAAACTGTTATGAATAGACACAAGGCAGGAGGAAAAGCTAGGCACGGCAGGACAGGACTTAGGTGTGGACCATCAAGGCAAGGCAGGATTCAAGGCAAGGCTGTTTATTCAAGACCTGTGTTTATCAGACTGAGGAATACTTAAGGGGGGATAGGACTATATATACTTTTTGGCTATACTGATACCAAGAGATATTAGCTAATACTAATGGGGTTGTGGGGTGAGGCACAGCAGTGGTGCTGGGGATATTGACATAGATGACACGGCACTGAGACAGGATGGGGAGGTGGATTGGGTCACCTGATCATGTGACTAAGTCATGTGACCTGGTATTTCCATATATGGTACTGGACTATGAAAAATACGATGGAAAGCTTCCATGGAATGTTCCATTGTGTAACAATGATTTGGAATGGTCAGGAACTTTCTGGAAGGTGGTAGAAGGTTCCAGAAGGAATCTCTTAGAAATTGAGCTAGGGAGCTGAAACTTGGCATGGGTGTTCATGGCTGTCATGTGATCATGACAAGAACTTCTTGGTATTTAGCCAATATATCCTTTCTCCCTGCTGGATTCTATTCCCTCTTATAGGTGCTCTGGCTTTTGTTTGTGTGATTTCCGTATTGAATGGTGTATAAGTTGGCTTGTGACCATGAGAAATCTGGCATACCTTGGTAGAGTTTTCCTGATCAAAATTAGTTGCTAGTTACACCCAACCCACTTTGCATTACTTAACTGATTACCCACACATTGGGGCTGCCTAGCTTCTTAATGCCATAGGCATAGGTGTCTCCATGAGCACATTTGTCCTCAGTATTTTCCAACTCTTCCTGGCTGTCCTCCATGTGCCAACTCATCACATCCATGATGGACTTGAAGGTAATATTCTTGATGAGATTAGGATATGGTAGTATCTGCAACTTGACTTGTCTTCCTATCTCCCCACACATCCACTCCATAGGAAACTCCCAAAAGGTGAAGCAAGGCCCAATATTCTCCACACACCATTCAAGATGGAGTAGAGAATGGATACAGTAGCAGCAGAGATCTACACATTCAGCTTTATGGTTGTAGTATAACTGCTCAAATACTGTCACAAACTTTACACACAACAGCTGTAGATGTGTCAAGTTGGCATTAGTGATCTGCTTCTGGATAAATATTCCTACAATGTCCACATATGGCTCCCAATGCTTCCAATGTACTCTTGGTAGGAATGGCTTCAGAACTTCACTTGTATAAATACATATCCAGTTCATTCAGTCTTTGCATTTGTATTGTTACATATGCATATGAATATTAATTCGGGCCTGTGAGAAGTACTTAGGGTAGTGGATACTCTACAATATCTTGCCAATTCTTTCAAGTGTCTCCAGTATCTTGAAGGGCTCATTGAACTTGAAGTGCCCCATGTACAACTTGGTCATCAGTATAGGGATACTGTTGAAAGGAAATGCACTGCTCCTAGTGGAAAGCCTTTACTCCAACAGATATCCTCTATCTTTAGTATCTCTAGCTTCCAAATCAATTGAATATTGATTGGTCTTCAAGACAGAACAGAAGGCTGTTAGTGAAATTAAAAGATACCAAGCAAGATTTGAGGCCAAAGGGTGCTCTCAGATCAAGGGACTAGACTTCACTGAAACCTTTGTACCATTAGACAGATTTAATTCCATCAGACTAATTTTGGCTACTGCAGCCAAATATAAGTTTTTTATTAATAGTAGATATAATAGCTGCATTTTTGAATGAGGAATTCTATGTAGTTGTGTATATTAACTAGCCTAATGGGCTTGCTGACCAAGACAGTCCCCATTTGGCTGACAAGCCTAAAAAATTCTATATGGTCTCAAGCAATTACCCAGAGCCGGGAATTGACAGATAGATTCTTGTTTGGTATCCCTAAATTTCCAAAGAAGTACAGAGAACTATGTTATCCACTTTATGTCATAGAGCAAGTTCAGTTCTATTAGCTCTACATATAGACAATCTTATAGCCACCAATAGCCAAAAACATTGGAAGAGACCAAGTCCAGTTTATCTAAAGAGCTGAAATGTCTAATCTGGGAGAGCTCAGTTACTGCTGAGGGATGCAGTTTTCATAGAGAGAAGTACCCAGAGCATAGTCTCAAGCCAATCCAAGTTCATTCAGGATATACCTAAGAAGTACCAAATGAAAAACTGTTGACAAACAGCTACTGTGATAGATACAAACCTCAACTTGATTGAAACTCAGCCAAATCAACAGAGCTTGGTGCTGTCTGAAAGCCTAAACTTCCCCACAAATCTATGACTGGTAGTTTGATATATATCATGCTAGGAACACATCCAGATATCACATTTTCTTTGGGAGTTGTTGGCCAGCGTAATCAGGATGATAGACCTGTACATAGCATATAGATATTGGACATAATCTCATACATAAAGCTATGGAGAGTAATGTAAGGAGCATAGTTCTCTGACCCAAAGGAAACAGTTGCAGACATACCAGACTTATTCTGCTGGATAGTACCATATTGAGCCATGAGTGCCAAATAACAACTCTCTCTCTGGCTTGCTATGGAATTATTTAACACTCATGGCTCAATATTGCATTATCTAACAGAACAGGTCTACTTATCAAACCATTAGGTAGAAGTATATTTGAATGTTATTCTTCACAGTTAGGACTGATTGATATGAGTATATAATTGAGTGGGACTGTTGTAGGTCTGTAATTGCACTTGAACATTTGTCCAACTCAGTCACTAAGCAGAAAATCTAAAAATCTTAGAGAACTTCAACCAAGTTCCTTGTTGGAACTTGCTTGCAATATTTTCACCAAACTATCAGGTACCTAGAACATGAAATTTCTTAAAGTTGTCCAAATGACCTGTACTTTGCACACATGTTATTGGGATCTTCTCAAGCTCATTCAATGTGTTTACTCTTGCAAGGCCATGTGAAGTCTAAGCATACCTATGACAAGCAATATATGATTGAGTGAAACCAAAAATATACTTGACCAAATTGCTTCCAGTATCTTCAAAACTCTTACAACAGCTGTATTTAATCATGTATTAAGTGCAAGTGTGGTATTTGTGCTTTAGCCTGGTCTTGGCAAATAAACATGTGGAGTATGCATAGAAAGGACCCAAGAGCAAGTGTACAAGGTTTAAGTAATTGGGGCAGCTTTGGGATATCTCTTGTTCTGGATACAAATGCTAGCAAATTGTGGCCAGATCTTTTATTAGGTCTCAATGAGACAACTTTAGCCAAAACATCAGGTACCCAGCATACTCCATTTGTTTATTCTTCAAAGACTCAGGTAAGTATAAATATTCCTTTTACATTCAATATGTCATTAAGAAAACCCTGTATAATCTACATGCTCCTAAAATCACATAAATTATTGCCAAAACATCTTCAACACAATATCCCTTCTGTTAGCACCACTAAATCCCTTTTTTGCCAATTTGCATGTTGGCTTAAAATAGTCCTGCAAATGAGTTAACATACTAATGTGACAGTAAAGCCTCATAATATCCCACTAAAATAAGCACTTTTACATCCAGTAAATCATAAAGTGAATACCACATAAGCTACTGTTTTGCTCAGCCACCTACATTATCCCAAGCACTCTTTTGACTATGAGAAGTTTGCAAGTTTTTGGAACAGTGAAGGCCAGTAGGCTGTTGGGGCCTTTCAAGATGTTTTAAAGACTGCTAGACTTCCACGCCACTTTCTCAAGCTTCACCTGAAACCAAACGCTACTATCCTTGACTCTGTGATGCCCCCCTAAAAGTAGAAAGTACTTAGCTGAGCTCACTAAAAAGGTTGTTGAGTAATATGCAATATCCCTGGCCATCTAAACTAGCTGTAGTATACCCAATATTCTTACAATAGCCCAGTATCAAATAGATGTAACACTTCGCAGCGTATAAGTAATGTGTGATGTAGCATAGTGAGTGCGCCTGTTCTCTAGTGCACCATAGGTGAATATTATGTGAGCTAGAGAGTGGAATTGGCTGCATTGAGGGACGTGCACTTGTTGAAGTGAAGTCAAATGCCCCCAACAAAGAAGCACGCCAGCACTGAGAGTAAGAAGGCTTCCTATTTCTGTACTTTGAAGCTAGGCACGCAATGAGCACCATTCCCATTCAGCTGGTTGGTAACTGAGGCTTGGTTTGACATTCATTTGATGACTAACACAAGTCTTTTTAGCCTCTGCCCACCATCAAGACCATAAAGATAGGGTTTGTAGTGCGGATGCATTTATCAGCTACGACTTGCCATTCCACATCGCTTAGCTGCGATCTTTATCATCATGATTATCAGTGGTCTTGGAGTGACACATATGCCACAGGGGTGCTACACTTAGAGGACCGCCGCATACATGCTTGAGTTCGGTATTGCCACTCACTCCATAGTTATCGGCCTCTCACTCAACGTCGCTTCAGGATCCAGATTCGCCTCACTACTCGCAGCGATAGTATTCCATCAGTTCTTTCAAAGGATTGCACTTGGGGTGAAGATTGGGGAGCTCTCTTACAAGAATCTTGCCGCACTTTTCTACAGCCTCATCACGCCCACCGGGATCGCCATCGGGGTGGGTACACACAGTCACCAGTCTATCGGTCATCGTAGTATCTGACGCGATCTCGGCAGGGATCTTGATCTACATCGCATTTGTAGATCTGATTGCCATTGATTTTCGCAATAGCACCAAGTTTACAAGCCAACCGGGTATAGCCAAATCCGCATACTACGTGGCTATGTGATTAGGTGCAGGCGCGATGGCTTTGATCGGCCGTTGGGCTTAGCTCAGTAATAGACTCTTTGTAAATACTTAAAACTGAAGCGGTGGTATGAGGTCACCCACATATGAAGTTTCATGTCAAATAGAAACCTAATATATCAATATTGATACTTGACAGCGATGCGAACTTCTTGACCCCTGAATCTCTGATAACCATGCTCTAAGCACCATTCGAATAACTAACCATTGATTGCCAATAGTAATAGTGGGAGGTTATTCTTGGTGATATGCATATGGAAGTGTGGTGATCCAAACTCAAACTACCAAGAATGATCCAAATAACAGCATCCCATGGATACGATTGCACGTTTACGCTCACGGCAAACACCATCATACAATTCGAATGTAAAGAGCTTTTTAATATCGTCTGACACAATACCATCCGTGTCAGATTAAATATTTTCTTGGGATACAGGGTGCCAAGCATATCACAACCCTATGCTGATCAAGCTTATCCTAGTAGATCTGGTATAGTTTGTAAAGGATGAAACCAAGATGCTATACATACTTTATGGAAGGTGTGTAGGTATATGTGCATGCCAAGGCTACTCTTTAGTGGTGGCCTACCCACCAATGAACCTCATATAAATATCGATACCTTTCTAATAGTCAGCTCCCGTGAATCCTCATCCGAATGTATTACAAATGCTTGACCTCTGTATGTATATATATAGTAGTTCGCTAAGGATATAAGCTTTGTTTACCATGTGCTATTATCGACACTGTCACAAATCCAGGTGCTCCTGAGAGCTGTGACTCGTCGGAATAGTTTAACAGGATACCCAATGAGGGCATGTCCCTTCTGATCGATCTGGATTTCGTAGGCCTTCAAGTGGTGATTAAATTATCCAGCGGTATTGGCTGTAGATACTTACGTTTATTTGTATTGGTTGTAGATACTCACGTGCATTCAAAACCATGACAAGTGTAGCCAATTCATAGCACGATCTCCGGTACAAAGGCACTTTGGCCCTACACTTCGTTGATTCAACCCCCCTGCTGCATGCTTTTTCGTTGTTGTCACTGGTTTTCTGATACATCTAACCACTGCTGGATATCATCGAGATGCACCGGGGTTCTCCACAAGACACCAGGAATCCTTTCAGAATTTTCGAGGCTGTGGCTTAGCATTAAACTTACGCATGTTGTAAGTGATAACAGGATATGCAGTCACCGGGTAAGGTGATATATAGATTGGTTACACAAACCGTTCAATAATGCTGGGCAGGCGGTGACAAACATCGCCCCTGCCAGGGGACTTGATAGAGCCGCTATACCGTGAAACAAGCACTATCGGTGCAAATAAATTCCCGCTTGTACTGTCCAAGATGGATGCGGGAAAAGCCTGTGGCCAATTACGTGACATGCACTGGTCTGCTAGTATACCCATATCTGTAATACCATTGTGGTTGACTTGAAGTACAACCGTGTTTTTATTGAGAGACAATTGCTGTGTTGACAGTGATCAAGACTTCGCCGAGTAAGATACCATCAAATTTTTGTAATCCGGAACATACTTGGCAAAAAGCTCACCAAGGCTACCGTCGGGGAAGTTTCTCCAGTCACGAGCCAATTCGCACACTGTCGAGAAAAAGTTCATAGGCTGAACACCGGCCTGAATCATTCGTGCCAGGGAAATATCACGAACTCCTTCATTGAATGTTCCCGAAGCATCGATAACTGCATACACATCATATCCCTCCTGAACTGCAGAGAGGGCCGGGAACGCGACACAGACATCCGTGACGATGCCTGCCATAACGATTTGCTTTCTACCAGTTGCTTTGACTGCTTTAACAACGTCCGCATTATCCCAAGCGTTGATTTCTCCCTGCCGAGGAACATAGACCGCGTTTTTTAGCAGACTCTTCACCTCCGGTATTAACGGCCCGTTGGGTCCGTCCTCAATACTGGAGGTAAGCACAACTGGAATGTTCAGCAACGTAGTGGCCTCGGCTAGTCCTAGTACATTGGCTTTCATTTCGTTGGGCTGCCAATCTCTGGATAACGAGAATAGGCCAGCCTGGTGATCAAGCATCAAAAATACAGTATCATTGACATTTAGCCTCTTGTATAGATCCCCATTCGAGTCTTGGTTGAACTTAGATGCCCCGATGTCAGTAGGTAAGGCTGTAGCGGACAGGGCCAGAATTGCTGCATGAATGTAAGTCAAGAATCTCATGGTCGCCAATTGGGAAGGTTCTGAGTTTCAACAAGGGAGAATGAGGAGCATTATATAGGCAGCCTTTTCGAATTGTCGGAAAAACGAAGCTCCATTGCTGCTAATTTTAAGGTTATCAAAGATACCGAAGCAAAGAATCAGTCAACACGATACATCGAGATGCGAATGAATGCTGAACTAAATTGGCTATCCAATACCTCAAAGGCATTGTTCCGATGAGTGGTCAATATCGTGACACGCACATTCGAAGCAATTGTATATACCATGAACTGGGAATCTTGAAATTCGAGTGTCACAGAGGAACTAAGCAAATGAGCCCCCATTTGGACGAAGTGAATCAGCTTTTCTAGCCCGCATTGTTGCTGAGTCAACCATTCTTAATTTAACTAAACGTACCCCACTTCGACTTGAGTGATGCTCGGCTGAACATCTCTCGAAATAGCTGCAAGCATCATCGAACTGGTAAACATCCATTAATCAACCGAAAGCTTCATATCCAACTTTATTTTACGCTATATGAACCGATACTCATCCAACTCGTACTCAGACTACCGGCTGAATGGATTATTTGGTTATTCGCGGCCTGATTTATGAGTTAAGGGTTATTTGTTTTAAAATTGGTAGTGGAGGGATTAGGAGAGCATAATATGGCTAGTTGATTAGACCAAGATAACATGCTTCATTTTTCCTCGTGATGTTTCAAAGTCCACTATTGAGTTTCTTGACTCTAGGCTCTAGAAAATAGTCTAAATTGCTCAAGTCTTTAGGCGACCTTACAAGGCTATTCGGCAAGAGGCTTATCTCGAGGGAATATTCATAGAAAAGTCTAAACTTGGAGGCTGATTGGGAGAACAAATAGATGGTTTTCAAATTAAGTAAATAAGCGGCTTTCACCTAATGCTTTATAAAAGTTGAAGAATGGTATTTATCCTTTTACAATTTCTTGGCAAGAAAATTGGTTCATGTATAAGAAGAACCCACAAGTATGTGTACTAGGTTGCAGGGCTTTTGAGCAACCGGACAAACTTTCCTATTCTGAGTACCTGCTAGTTTGGTGAAAATATTCCAAGTCACACCCAACAGAGAGTAAGCTTCACAAGTTATTATCTAATCCTATGAAAAGTCTCAAAGTTGGAATTCATTGGATTTTTAGCTGGTATCCAGCTGGTGCATCTTCAGATTTTCAGTTGCAATTTTTGTTGGAAGTGATGAGCAGCTGATTACCAAATTTGGTATAAATGCTAGTTGACCCAGTCTCCCCCTGGAAAGGATGTCTGCTTGTCTGCTGTGAAGCTAGTACCTGCAATACTGAGAGTTGCCGCTTTTTGGAAAGCCAGAATTCAGCTGATACTATGATGATATTCTGCTGACCTTTTCTTAATTTTTTTGTAGGGTTAGTAACCAAGCTCATATAACTACCTAAGTGTAAATTCAAGATGCACTGCATGAGTCCCATACTATGTGGTGCACACAAATAGTGCATTGCCATGATTCTTATGTTAGATCAATTCATAGATGGCCTAGTAAGATGGTCATTAATTTTAGCATCAGCTATCTGTTATATTAGATAATTGGAAACATCATAGTTTTTTAAAATAAAAAGCCATAGCTCTGTACAGGGCTTAGAGCTATTGGAAGTGACTGGGAGGACTAGTCAACTATGTGGTATTCAGTAATCCTATGAAAAATCTCATGTATTGATTTCTTCTGATAATCTGCCGGTATTCTGATGGTATTTTGCTGGAATTAGGCTAGTGTTTTTCCTTGATATTTTTGGTTATAAATGATTGTCTAAGTAGTGAGTAGCATAATATCATATTTGTTATGAATGATATTTAGCCTAGTCACCTCCTAGAAAATATGGCACCTTGTCTGCCAAATAGCCAGAGTCTAAGATATTGATAATCTAAGTTTAGAAAAGCTTGGAATTCTGTTAGTATTCTGTGGGCCTTTAGTTAGTTTTTTTGCTTAGGGTAAGTGATTATATAAATACACCTGGGGCACTTATACAAACATACATAATGAACTAAAACTTGTATGCCAAGTGCGGGCCTTGTGGACAACTTTAAAAATATCCCATCCTGAGTTTCCGACATCTTGATGGAAAGTGCTCCAAGTAGCATCCAACACAGAATTTTGACCAGAAATAAAGTCCATAGACAAAGTTGAGGCTGGGGAATTGGCTGGTATTTTCAACACTGAATTGTTGATAATTCATAACTTGGGAATCAGCTGAATACCTAAGCAATCAATCTACAGCCGTTTATAGAGGATCCCACCCCTGTAACACCATCCAGACTAACAATAAGCTGACGGTGCATGCTATTCCACACGGTCAAATACCTTGATTATAATCGAGTATTTATACTTTGCTTTGTGGTAAGAGCAGTTATGGCTTAAGAGAATGCATTAGATACAATATAAGAAACAAACCTGCAGGCACCAAATGACCATTGGTTTGTAGACCAATACGTGATGTATGTTACATCCACCCCAAGATTACCTGGATTTATACTAGCATATGTCCGAGTTTGTTGGGGGAGAATACCAACAGCATTTATATATCCAACCGTCGATGACAGTTTACGGTATCACACAAAGGTTAAATATGTGAGCATGAATGTACAAGCTAGAATCCCCGGCGTACAACTGAAATTGGTTTCGGCTACCGCTGATTTACGAAGATTACCCAGACAAATTATCCATTTGTTATTGGGCTTTTAGCGACGGATGGATGGCGGTTGATTCATTTCGGTTAGAAAGAAATCATGGGCAAGCGAAACCAACACCCGTTTGCATCATCCACTATATGGTGCTTACATTAGAGCTAGTGAGAGTTTCCTACTGACCCATGCTCCTTCCGATATCACTGGTACGAAGCATTTTGTGGTTGTTGGTTCAAACTTTGGAGTCTAGGAAGTCCGTGAGGTGTGCGTGCACTTTTGCCGACATTAGCTGGCTCGATTGTGCTATATTACGCTCCTTTACGTTACCCAGACAACCAAACAGTTTGTGCATGTGACAAGATATTTACCTAAGTGATTCGTGACAGGTTTATCTGCTCGGAATGTGAGTTAAAATACCATACAAAGTAATCCATTTGTATATATATACGTTCCGGTAGCTCTTGAAAACGCATGGATCCTTTCGTATCAGTATAATGGAACTTTCACGATAATTACTCCTCAGTCTACGCATTGTGGCACATCGCATCATCATTAGAAGCGAGGCTCGGTTATGGGAATATTTGCTATTTCCCACGGTATCAGGAACAAACCTGCCTCGTTAGATTGGCATGACATCAGCCTCATTCGTTCATGGAATATTGGTTAATCGGGGGGGGGGACTCTCTGGTTCCTCAGTAACACCCCGTTGTTTCATCTATCAGTGGAGTTAAATGGGATGAATTGTACCTGAATATGGATGGAGCTTGACTGGCCATCATTTATCTAGATATGCTTGGAGCTTAGATGGCCACTACTTATCTAGATATGTTTGGAGAAGTATCCCGGGGCTGCTGCTCAACACACCAAAGACATTGTAGAAATACCTAAATCTCTTCTAAAAGCCTACGATTCCTTCACTGCCTACACTGCCTAATTCATGGGGCTTTCTTATCTGAGATCGCCATTGTTCTGTCATCAGCTCTTTACTATTACACCAACCATTCCACTGGGGCGCGGATTACTCTACTGGGAGGTTTCAGAAAGGCCTATCCTATTGATGCATGATCATCCCAGTCATCCGTGCCTGGTAGCGCCAATGATCTCGCTTGGGATACGATACAGTGTGGAAACTATATTGGCGTGCGAACCCGTAAGTTTGGCCGATTGTCTAAAATCCCCTCTGGCTTCCGCAATATCCGTCTGGATTTGTTTGCAAACATTGATATTGAAGACGACCCCTCCTCAGTGCCCGAAACTTTGAAGTTTCCAAAATCCTCGGCAGATTTCTCCCAATTCTCACTCGATAACCAGATATATCAAGCGATGACATCCATTGGTGTTTCTAATGTGACAGGAATTCCTAAATAGTTGGTTGTTTTCGCAGTCATCTAAAAAGTCCCACTATGCCTACGGTTGGCACATGACCAGCTACCCCATTTGACCCTACCAAATATGTCTATACCGGATTGATGAAACTATTCGGGAGAAACATTCACTCTTCTTGTTTCGCGCACAAGTTGACGAGAGGGGGAGGTAGAGGTAGAGGTAGGGCTATGAATGGAAAGTTCCCCACCACCAGTTCCATATTACTTCAGTCACTTTGCCGTTGGATATCGAATCACCGTATCGCTTGCCTGTAATGAGAATAATATAATGATTGACCACTTAGGGCGGCAATTGGGTGATAAGCAGGTTGTGGTTGAGTACCACGTATTGCATGTGTCGATTCTGCAACTCAACATACGACATGGCTCGTCTGGATATGGTAGTCCACATTGACCATCACAGAAACAACCATCCAGAGCGGCTGCTATATTGTCCATCATGATGACGACTGATCACCATGGGGAAAGTGCTCAAAAGATCAATGTCTCCAGCACCAATACAGCGGAATTGATGGTTTGTAGAAGAAATGCATGAAAGTTCACCTCAGCAAATACGTGGAATTGAACCTCAACTTGGAACTCACTTTATCCCGATCAGTAAAAGCGGAAGGTAGGACAACCATATTTCCAAACCATGATTGGATTGTGCGAGCTGGCACACAAACCATCCCCACACCCGAAATTGAAATTATGATTGCACTTGTGGTAGGTTAATTATCCACATTCGATGCACACATTGGTGTTCATGAAGCGTCGGGCTGAATTAAAGGTGTATCGTCAACACCTTGCAACAATTCACGGTGACCTGTCACGGCTCAGAGGCGGCAACTAGCGTGAAAGCAGTCCAATTTGAGGTAACGTACCTAAATCATCCCAGGCTTGTCAACGGACTGGGTCCTGGGTTGCGGATGACGTGACCATCACCGGCATGCCCGTCCACGTATAAAAATCTGGCCACCCTGATCTCAGACTCTTTATCTCTTGGCCACCTCACCTACTCCTCTCCTCGCTGTCCTCTCTTCCTCCGGTTTCCTGCCTCAGTCTCGCATCTTTCTCGTCCTATCTTCCTTCCCGTATCATCCGAGTCAGACCTCCCCCCCCAACTTATTGCATTTACATAGAACCTACGCAACTAATCATCCACACAATGGAGAAGGAAATCAATGTTGCCTCGCACGAGAGTAACTTCAAATCAAACCACACTGTTGAAAACCCAGAATATAATTTGGCAGAAAAACATGACCAGCTTGCGCGTGGTCTCCAGAGTCGACACATCCAGTTTCTCGCCCTTGGAGGTGCTATCGGCACGGGTCTCTTCGTCGGTTCCGGTGGCATCCTTGCCGACACTGGTCCAGCGCCGCTCTTCATGGCTTACCTGTCCATGATGCTGATCGTGTGGAACGTTATGAACAACCTCGCTGAGATGGTCGTGTACCTCCCCATGCACGGGATCACTGTCCCCTACTTCGTCGGCCGATTCGCCGATCCTAGTCTCGCCTTCGCCATTGGTTGGAACTATTGGTACGCATACGCCATGCTCATTGGAGCTGAGGCCACTGCAGCCGGCCTCATCATCGATTACTGGAACTTGCCGGTCAATATTGCCGTTTGGATCAGCATTGTCCTAGTCATCATGCTCCTTCTCAATATTGTCGCTGTGAGCTTCTTCGGTGAGGCTGAGTTCTGGTTTGCCAGCATAAAGCTCATCACCATCTGTGGCCTTATCATCCTAGGCATCGTCATCTTCTTCGGTGGTGGTCCCAACCAGGACTCTGTGCTTGGATTCCATTACTGGAAAACCGCCGGTGCATTCAAGCCGTACATGGCCGAAGGGAGTACCGGTCGCTTCCTTGGGTACTGGCATGCCTTTATCACCGCGGGGTTTGCTTTCATCACCTCGCCTGAACTCATCGCCATTGCTGCCGGTGAGACCATCGATCCCCGACGCAATATCCCCAAGGCCGCCCGTCGCTTCGTCTGGCGTTTGGCCGGGTTCTACGGTTTGTCCTCACTGATCATCGGCATCCTTGTTCCTTCGGACGACAAGAACCTTCTTGGCGCATCCAATGCTAGCGCATCACCATTTGTCATCGGGATTCAGCGAGTTGGCATCCCTGTACTCAACCACATCATCAATGCTGCCATCCTTACGTCTGCATGGTCGGCTGGCAACTCGTTCCTCTACTCGGGCAGTAGAATCATCTATTCTATGGCTCTCAACGGCCAGGCCCCCAAGTGGTTCGGAGTCACCAACCGCCGAGGCGTTCCTTATGTGGCGGTCCTGTTCACTTGGTGCTTTGGTCTGCTGGCCTTTCTTAATGTGTCCAACGCAGGGGCCACCGTCTTCAACTGGTTTGTCAGCATCTCAACCATCTCTGGCTTCATAGCCTGGATTGTAGTCATGATCACCTATCTGCGCTTTCGCCGCGCCATGGAGTTCAACGGCCTCCTGCACACCCTCCCCTACAAAACGAAACTGCAACCCTACGCCACCTATTTCACGCTGGTGATCGTCTCGCTACTCACCATCACCAGCGGCTTCCAGACGTTCGTGCCTTTCAAAGCCAAAGACTTTATTGCTGCCTACATTACGATCCCCGTCTTCCTGATTCTATACATCGGCCACAAGATCTACTCTCGCACGCCACTGTACATTCCTGTCGAGCAGGTTGACGCGATCACCGGCAAAAAGGAGATGGATGAACTTGAAGCTATGGCGGAGGAGCGCGTACCCAGAAACTGGCTGGAGAAAGCCTGGTTCTGGCTGGCTTAAAACTAAATAAATACATGCTCTATATTATGTACAAGTCTATGTTTGAAGTCTTGATAGTACTGGGAACAGTCAGCCAAATCAAGGGTATTGCTATCGTGGTCGGATGGGCAGATGCAGGGGTGTGGTAGCGAGGGGTCCGAGGGTGGTATGATAGAGACGAGGGGATATACCAGCGCATCATGTAATAGAGAATAACTTCAATGGCGGGTAACAACCAATATGCAACAAAGGCTGTGATGCAAAGGGGTAATCACAGTCCCTCGCTGTTGGTGTTCTATGATGATGGGACTACGTGAGGGTGCCGCAAAGTCAGAACCTACGACCATTGCCGCCTTGCTCATGGGCTGAACTGCAAGATAGAATGATTATGTGATATACCTATTGTGCTCAGACATAACACAGCGAGAAGGCGTATCTGATTTAGAAAAGTCCGGGGCGGTCCGAGGTGGTGATTTGCCGACCAATCTTGGGGTTGTGGAGGGATCGGTTTGGAAAGCTGTAACCAATCATCATACGAAATCAATGTGGCAGAGGGCAGATATGCATATGTTCTCGCTTCCCTTCGCCTTGCCTGCCAAGTAAACAAAAAATGGGCCCTATACTTCGGTTCAAGACTAAGCGAATAATCTTGCTCCTCGCCTGTCTTGCCACCGTTGGCCTTCTCCTGGGTCCTTATATATTTGTCCACTTCCCAAGGACCTGTATACCTTACGTGGATCCAATTTACCAAAGAGGACGACCCATCTCTGAGTCCTCAACAACAGTGGCAAATGACAACCACAGTAAGAATAACCCTGAATACCAAGACCCTCGAATTATCATCCTCTCGGGTCAAGTGTGTACAAACCCGGATCCAAACTCGAAATGTAGGCAGCTCGGTGACATCTCCTACCACAACCGCCGAGAATACATCGCTCATCATCTAGGCCGATACGACCTTAGGGATACCAATGTCACTCATTACTTTGATGAAGTCAAAGCCGTCGGTGCTGTTCCTGCCTGGGCCAAGATTAAGATGATCAAGGACGAACTCGCCAAGGATGAACACGATTGGATCTTTTGGATGGACACTGATGCCCTGATTGCCAATATGGATATTCGACTGGAGCAGTTTATCGATAACCGCTATCCTCTTATCATCACCAAGGACTGGTTTTGCCTCAACGCTGGGGTGTTTTTGATCAAGAACGATGACTGGTCTCGTCACTTTATGGACCTGGTCTGGTCGGAATTGGGCCCTAATAATCACGAGCAGGACTGGATGATTACAATTTTGCGTGTGCACACGGAGTTGAAGGAGAATGAGAAAGTCAAGTATTTACCACAGTGTAGTTTCAACTCGTACTGGATGATGAAAAAACTCTACGAGATGTACCGACCTGGGGATTTTATGGTCCATTGGGCTGCTTTCAACTGGGATGTGGAGACGTTCAAGGATTGGCAACAGCTTCGGTACTTTAAGATGCCATCGTTATGGTAAAGATTACGCCACCCCTTCTCCCTCATGCCTACTTTATTTTCTTGCAAAGAAACATCATCCTTTGATTTGATCCACTCATATAAAATAAAGCAATGGCAACACAGCTAAGCAACTATTCAAGGTCATTCTGTCAGTTTGTTCTATAGTTCAATGACTATTTTGGTGCTTACTCTTATAATACTTTGTCAATCAATCTTACAGTAGCACCAATAGAATATCAGCTGCTGATTAATGCGCACAGATTCAGTAATAGCACATATGATAGTTGTATAACTTATACATCTCAAGTTAAATGGTCAGAAAGAACTCATTAAGAAGGTTGCAGATAGATTACCAAGATATGCCAAAGCTCTTTATGAGGTATTGCAACGGCTAATTAAAAGTACCTCTTAATTTTTGCTACTGCCTGGGAAGGAATAAACAACTTTGACCTTAAGCACCTTGAATACGATTTTTTAAACACATTTAGGGATAGCTCTGAAATATACCTCAAGTATCGGGTTCTGATGTGAATATACAAAAATTAATTGGATGTGGCTTGACTCCGCCTGATATTTCACATTGCTGTGATTGTAGTTTGCTCTACTTTGTTTTGCAAGTCCCGTAGACTGGCAAATATTGATACACTATAGGAGATGGTAATGACCAAAAGGATTAAAGTCAGTTAGGATCGGGAGGGAAAGTCACCGGAGAACAAACACTCCTAATTTGAATTTGTCCATATCTGACTAAAGACCAGCGGAACAAGTCTATAATATAGAAATAGGTATGCTTGAGCAGTTGGAAGCATTCTAGCTCAAAATAATGTGGTCCGTACAGCTACTGCTTCATTCTGCTAGATTATCTATTCTGATAAACAATGAAGCATACCTACATTTACACAGTATACTGCCTTTATTGAGATTGAAACTTCACCTACTTCCTATGACCTTCCAAGTGATACAAACTCTGGCAATACATGAGCGGAAGCACAGGAGGCTTATGGTCATTCCGGCACTTCCACCCAGACTGCATATTTGGTTTTCATTGCTTATGGAAAAGGTTAATTCAGTGACACTTAGCCTGGATTGGTGGTCCAACCTCAATCAATTGGGGTGGCTTCCTCTTCTCAAGGGTATATCAACTGTAATGGGATACTTGGTCCAATTGATCTAAACCCTGGCACGTTATTTGCTCCAAAGATTTCAGAATACGAGTTAGTTCAATATATCACGGTTATTGATATACAAATTATATGCATTCACATTTATTTTTACATCCTATGTATACTAATGTTACAATCAAGTGAGCACTAACTGGTGTTTCCTATCAACACTCAATGCTATCAAATTTCCGGAAGATCCAATAGAAGATGACGGTCATGACTCCCATCAGTCCGGTTTGGATGCCGAACACATACACAAAGTTGGGGTCGTTGCTCCAGACTGCAAGGATCAGGCCAATCAGACTACCACCACAGTTGGTGAACAGGAAAAGAGAGGTCACCACTGACTTGAGCTCGGGGGCGGCTTGTCGAAAGGCAAATTCCAGACCGGTGACTGAGGCGAAGATCTCAGAGATGGAGATTCCAATGAACGGGATCACCTGCCACCAGATGGAGATGTCGTTCACTGGTTGCTCACCCTCGGGCAGACCGCTCAAATCAGTGAAGTTGTAATAGGGGCCGGTCTTGTAGACCTGTGCTTGGAGAACGGTGACATAGACAAAGGCAAGTGTGGCGATTGTGAACCCGATAGTGATGCGTGTGATCGGACCAAGACGGCAGCCCATTCTTCTCAGCAATGGGAAGACAACCGTGTCAAAGATGGGGATGGCAACTACCAGGACAAGGCTATTGACCAGGTTCAGCTGCTCGGGCCCACTGATGAACGATGGTCTTTGCATTGTCAGTCCCATGTTGATGAAGTTGTCGGACATGTTGTAGTACAGAGCCCAGTAGAAGGGATAGAACAGGAACACCAAGCATGCACGCAGGGTTTTCTTGAGATCCTCGATGAACTGATCGTTCCACTCAAAGCCATCCACCTTAGCATAGTCCAACCAGTGCTCAATGGGCCCATTGGTCTTGGCATTGTTCAATGGGGCCTTGCGATGGGACAAAGCATACTTGATGCAGGAGTAGGTCTTGGAGAGGACAGTGCCGGATGGAGGTTTAACATAGTACAGCTTTTTGGCGGACACAAAGATCACGAGGCCAATCACGAACATGATCGCTGGCAGTGAGTAGGCCAGGGGATAGGATCCGTAGTCGTTGGCAACGATGGGACATATGAACTGGCCTAACAAGGCACCACAGTTGATGGCCCAGTAGAAGAAGCGGAAGATGCGCTCAACGGTGAGTTGTGAGTCGGTGTAGACGCCGGGGGTTTTTGTTGGGAAGATTCCTTCCTTGATCTGTTCAGCGGCAAAGGAGGAAACATTGGACTTGATGCCACCAGTGCCGAAGGAGATGAAGACATATAGGGCAATCACAAAGCCGATCACACCGAAGCTTCCATCCAGAGAAGTTGGCAGGGAGCTGACTGCCAGGAAAACCAAACCCACCATGTAGAATAGGGAAAATATGACGATGGTCTTGAACTTTCCGATGTAGCGGTCAGCAACGACGGCACCAAGAATAGTGGTGCAATAGGCAAGAAACTGGAAGCCTCTGTTCACGGCAGTGGCAGTGCTCTTGTTGAAGCCAAGAACCTTGAGCATGTAGGGTTGAAACAGAAGGGAGGCACCGTAGAAGGCAAAGCGCTCACACAACTCGGTGATGATGATGAACCAGGCCGCGCGTGGGACCTTTCCAGCAACGCGTAGCTTAATGTCATCGGAGTTGGGAGGATCTTCTTGTGCAGTATCGATGTGCTCCACTTGGGTAGACTTTTCGAAGGGTTTTTCTTCGCTCATAGTTGTGATAGTGAATTTCTGAGGATTCAACATGGAGGATCAGGCGGCTTTTATTTGTTCTCAGCCAAACGACAGGTTTGAGAATATTGACAGATATGAATATAGCCAATTTAGACAAGAGATGCATTGGGGTATTGCAAACAAAATTCAATAATTATACTTGAATAAGTAGCTCATTTCCGTATATAGGCGAGATAAGCCTTCCTTGCTAACTATTTGTTCATCAGGATTGTGAGAGATATCAAACATGATTGCCTTTTATGTATTGGGCATTTCCTTTGAGCATTCATCGATAATAATAATATTAATTTGCTCAATGGACAAAAGTTAAATCTTGTAGCGGCTTGCCTGATCCTGAGAAATGGTCCCGAGTAGTGTGCTGGGAAAGATGACTTGGTTGGGTAGCTTAGGGCCAATTCTAACCCTAATAGACCTCGGATTGTGTGATATTATGTATTTCTCCAACTATCGAAAGAGACAAGCGGATATACCCTGAGTAATATTTCATCTAACCCAATCCCGCTCGAGAAGTAGCCTTGGGATGGCCAAATTGACATATGTATCTCATCTGTGACAAAGCAAGAATAGGACATGAATGTTGAGAATCATTCTACTTGGTCTAATTGTAGTGAAGATTCATAGACTCATTCCGGCAAACAACTCTTATGTGAATATTCGATCATGCATCAAGGTTACTTTATTGCTGGCCGGGTTGGTCTGGGTCCGAATCACTTAAATGATGAATGGGTGAAGAGATGTACCCGAACATGGGTTTTCCCCTCTATTGAGTAATCCTTCGGGTGGTGGCTGATTGACAGAGCTTCAAATTAAACAAACGCGATTGGCACAAATGGGGTATAGTTGGTACTGGGTGAAGACTCATGGCGATAACGGGCTGCTGGTCATTGCTGGATTGAAGTATACG
>MCFE01000555.1:0-58820 GCA_002104905.1 Basidiobolus meristosporus CBS 931.73 | reverse complement strand
ACAGCAGAAGGACTCAGTTTCAGTTTTGACAATTCTGGAAGCAGGATCACTGATCAAAATGGTGCTCCTGTTGCTTTGGGCTTCAGAGATCAGAATCTATACAAGTTGACTTATATTCTGTCATATCTGGAAACCAATATAAGTAACTTAAATGAAGAAACACCAATACCTTGGCACAGGAGATTTGGACACATCAATTTTGATTATTTGCGCAAAATGATCAAAGATCAGCTAATTTCTGGAGTTAAAATTGATCCCCCAGCTAATGTGGAGCACTGTGAAGCCAGCATATATGGGAAACAAGCCAGACAACTGTTCAAGAGCTCTGGGTTGATCAAAACTAAGAAAAAATTAGATCTAATTCACTCAGATCTGTGTGGACCTATGCAAAATTTATCCTTAGGTGGGATGAAGTATTTAATCACTTTTATTGATGATTATACAAGATATGCATGGGTCTACTTCATGGAGAGAAAGGAAGAAGCTCTGTCTAAGTTCAGGGAGTTTGAAGCCATGGCGGAGAGAGAAACTGGTGAAAAAATCAAGAAAATTCACTCTGACAATGGTGGAGAATATACCTCAAAACTCTTCATCCACTTCAGCAAAATTCATGGGATAAAGCAAGACACTACTGTGCCATACTCCCCACAGCAAAATGGCAGTAGCAGAACACGCTAACAGATCAATAATTGATATGACACGATCTATGATCCATGATCAAAAATTATCCTATGATTTTTGGGCAGAATCAGTTGCCACTGCTGCATACCTTAAAAATAGGAGTTATGACAGAATACTTTGTGATTCTACTCCATTTGAAGCATGGTATGGATACAGACCAAGTGCAGAACATCTAAGAATATTTGGGTGTACAGCATATGCCAAAAAACTGGCCGGAAATCAGTCAAAATTTGAGCCAAAAAGTGTAAAATGCATATTTTTGGGATACTGCAATAAGAGTAAGGCATACTGACTCTACAATACCAAAGCAAAGAAGTTGATCAAGTTCACGGATGTGTTGTTTGATGAAAATTCAAAATTTTCACAAAAAATGACATCAGATGATGACAAAAATTTGATCTCAAGTCCACCAATTGTCAGGATTGAATCAGAGCAAAACAATGAAAGTTTTTTCACTCCAGAGGACTCTCCAACCATGGTTCAGCCAGAATCAGTGCTCAGGAATATCCCAGAAGTGATCATTCCAGTATCAAATGCCTGGATATCCAATCGGACAAGAAATAGCCCAAATTACTCTATTAATGATGGTACAAACTTAGCCTATGCCTATTCAGTCCATGTTGATGAACCCCAGACTGTAAAAGAGGCCCTAAATATCCCTCAGACAAAGTTTTGGAGATCTGTAAAGACTGAGGAATATCAGGCCCTGATGGAAAATCAGACTTGCTGATTTGGGACAAATTGTGGAAGACAGAAGATCCACCACAGGATACACCTTTCTTTACTGTCAAGGAGCAATTTCATAGATTCAAGAAAGCAACCAACCATAGCACTTTCTACCACAGAGGCAGAGTGCATGGCAGCCTGTGAAGCTACAAAAGAAGCAATGTAGTTACAAAAACTTTTTACAGATTTAGGCCTATGTCAAAAAACACCTATTACTTTATTTCAAGATAATCAAGGATGTATACAATTAGGTAGAAATCCAACTTTTCATGCTAGAACCAAGCACATAGATATTAGACATCATTAGACTTGTTCTGTTGGATAGTGCCACATAGTGCCAGCCTGTTTATAGTGCCGGATCAATCTGGCACTCTACGGCACCATCTGGCACTATATTTTCTACCATGATGCCAGTGGTATGATACAGTTACTGGTAATGTTACTCAATCTTACTTATATTGCTCAGAATAGTGCTTTCCTTGCTTTATTTACTCTTCATAATGCTCCAGACACATTTCTCTCAGTGGATGTCTTCTTGTATGAACATACTGTGCATTAATAAGTATCTTAACTATTTTACCTATTCTGCTGTTTTCACCTATATATGACTTTCCTCTGTATTTACCTGCCAATATGCTGAATCTCTTCAGATATCCAAATGTGTGCTCTACCCTTACTCTGAAATGATTAAATATCTCATTGCAGAGCTTCTGCTTCCTGCTAAGCACACCATTCCTTGGCTTCCTGTAAGCTGTAATACATCCTAATCTCTGACAATCCTCTCCTATATAGGCTAAGTCTGCCATACATTTCTCCCCTCTACTGAACTCAGGATGATTCTCTACCCAGAGTGCTTTGTCATCCCTACTTCCAGCAAATGGCCCACTAAACCGGTGTGGTAGGGTAAACATACCTCCCACAGACAAGTTTATTCATATAGTCATTATGATATACTTATCCATATTTTATCTTATCAGTATTATCCCATTCTTCTTTTGCCCATATTATCAGTATTATCCCCATATGATGTTTACCCTGATTAGTTATTAGCATTAGTTATCCCAGATGTTATTCACCTTTGTGATCAGTAGATGTATCTATATAAGGCAAGTACCCGCGTCAGTACCCGTGACATATGACCTAGGTATGTGTTACCATCCCTACCATTTCAATACCATATATGGTATTTCTATGTTGCACAGGTTTCAGACTACTGATTCCTGATTGGTTGAGAGTGCTGTGCCTTTTAGAACCTTCCAGGACATTCTTGGCATATTTTTAGCTCATAGTGATGTCATCAAGAATTCCACTGATACCTAGAATCTTCTAGAACCTTGTCATTAGTAATCACTTGGCAATCAGGAAAAGTATTTAAGGGAAAGCAATCCCTCATCAATAAATCATCCCTTCTATCAGTAACACTTCTCCCTTATTGATTAGCAGTTGATCACTGCACCTGCCTTCAACAGTACATCTCAGACCTGCCATCAAGGAGCTTTTCAGGGTAGTGCACAAGACACACAGAGGCCTTTGGAGACACTTGGAGCACCGAGGAAGCTAGAGAAGCAGGAGCTTTTACCATAGTGGCATATTGACAAAGACACCAGCAGTTTAGACACAGAGGTTATTGCACCCATCAGACACCTCACACACCTTGAGTTGTGTAGCTTCTCCCAGGAGTACCTCTACACCACCACACCGGATGATGTTATCCTCAATGTCAGACAGTGCTTGAAACTTCACACAGTGAGCCTTGTACTTGCCAGAATAAAAGTGCTTCTGCCCTCTAGAAGGTCTGTTAATCCTCACTGGGAAGGTATCCAAAATACTCCTGATATGGAACCTGTTGCTGAACACTCTAGGATATGGAAGTCTATTGGAGCTTCTCAACCTAGTATTCCAAGCTTGCTCTAAGTCATTCATACCCTCTGCAAGGTGGTTCTCCATTGCTGTCAGCTGGGAATGAAAGCTTCTAGGACTTTTGTTGCCATGGATGGTGGGATGAAACCTTGTAGGGCAATAGTTCTTGTAATAGCAGAGAAGCTTAACAAGGGATCTCCTTGAGTAGATTGGGGTTGATGGTCCACAGTACTTGGTAAAGATCTCCTCCAGTGTGTCAAAAGGAAATCCAGTGGTAGTGATGGGATTGATGAGAAAGGACCATTCAGATGAGTAAGTCATATTAAAATTGATGGATGATTGTATGGAGGCGGTTTGAATTGATTTGGCGCAATCTGCGTTATTTATCTGATTTTTAACACATTATGGTAAAATGTCCATCAATTGCCATGTATCCCATCATTATGTCACAAAAATCATCCGCAAACAATGCCTTGGTACTTTTATTGATGCTTTAATCATAGGTCTATAATCAAATAGGAAATCTGCAATTGATGTGATCTGATCCGTGTCAACACAATCCAAGATGCATCATGCATAATATATGGAAAATTCAACAATCACATTAGTTTTCATATATATTTCATATAAGACCAGGTTAATGCCAATATACTGCTGTATAAGTATCCAAATCCGTTGCTATGGTCCCCATACAAAGCCTCAACTCATCTTTAGTACAACCCAGACAAAACCCATCCCCCAGCTCACAAGCGCGGTCCGGACCAAAGAAGTCTATGTTGGATCCGTTCAAGTTCTTGCCAAATGATTTTAGTATGGCCCAAGTGTCTATGATGAGCCTTCATACAGATATTTGGGCACTACTGATTAATCTAGCAGAACTAGATACCTCAGAGAGTCAAAAAAGATGGAAGAATTTGAGTAGAAAGCTGTGGCATGAGTTCTACATCAAGATGCCAGCCAATGTATGTAAAAAGATATATAACAAGACAAGTACTGAAATCAAGAATGAGCTGAGAGTGAGGGGATTTGACAAAGAAGCCACGCGGGATCAATTTTGCACGCAATTTGCACAGTACGGGCTGGACGCATCTGTTTGTGCCTCAACTTTGGGAACCAAAGAGATTTTGAATGAGTTTTTGCCTCAAATGACTAATGTACTACATGATATATTAGTAGAGCAAAGTGGCTTCCAAGAGCAATATACACAGGACTCATCCAGGCAACAGCTCCAAAGTATCAGACAGAGGGTAAGTGAATACCTTGAGGAATCAGATGGTGAGCTTCAGGAGGAAGAATACAGACCGCGAGCAACATCGTCCAGATTGCGCCAGCACGCCTCACTGGATTCCCTACCATCTCTTGAAACCACAGCGTGCCGGCGCACGTCAGTCCAGAACACGCCAGCACCCTTTACCAGAACGCCCCGCGTTGAGTCAACGCGCATTGAGTCAACGCGCGTCGGGTCAATGTGCACGCTTCAGAGCAAAACTACAAGAACTCGCCAAACTGCTCATTTAGACACAAGTCCATTGGAGCAGACCAAGTCACGTCAACAAGCGGCATCACATTGAACTCAGCCAAGGGCCATCTCAATGCGTCAAGGCACGCCTGCGCGTGCCGTTTTGCCTGACCATCAGCGAGTTACTTCTGGTGAACTGACTGATGATGACCAACATGAAGTGCCTCAACCACCGGAGCCCTTGGCAAGTAAAAGAACGCGTCAGCACGTGGCACTACAGGCCGGTTCAGTTGGTTCAGTCGGAGCGATTCAGCGCGGCCAAGCTGCAGCATTGCACTCATCAACTAGGAGGCAAAATACTGACTACAAATATACAAGTAGCCAAGATGGTAGTCAGCCAGGAAGTAGTATAGGTGTGCAAAGTGAGTCACTACCAAATGCTTCAGTAGTAATCCCTGTGAGAAAAAAACCCAGGAGAAGATGATGCGATTGCTTTGAATCGCTCACATTTGTAATGATCCCGACAACCCTTTTTTTTGCAATCCAAATTGAGCCATTGCAAATCAGTGATCATCAAATTTTTGATATAAGTAATATCAAGGTTGTCTCACATTTGAGACAGAACCCCTATAAATAAACACCCTGCATATATATACGTCATCTGTAATACCAGTGCAGCTATTGTATCTGTTTTGCACCCACACAATTGCTTGCGTGCTAGCTATGACACCTTGTCCAATCACTAGGATCAGGGATTTACTTGCTCAATGGGCAAAATGGGATATTTGATGGCAAATCAGGTAGCTTTTTCAGTAGTCAATGAGCCAATTGGTGGCTGCCAGCTTCAGGATACTTTTGGACCAATTAACCACTGAGATACCGTCCAATTGGAGTGAGGGTAACCAAAATGGTAAGTATCAGTGTAGTATATAGTGTGATACACATTTATTTCCATTTACATTAAAGAAACATATCCTAATACCGGATTTTACCTGCCATTATAGCGGTATCCAATTGCGCACGTGATGCAAACATTACGAGTTGGCGTGATCATCCGCGCCAACCTCATTGTGTCAGATTGTGCCATAGTGTGCAAGATTGTCCCGCATAGTGCAAAATTGTCCAAGAACAATCCTGCCTTCTGGTAGCTATAATATTGCGCCCAATTGTTCATTACAACCGTGGATTGCGCCACGTGCCCTGGCACGGTACAATGGAACAAGTCTATTTCATATGTGAAGCTATAGAGAATAACTTAGTTAGCTTAGTTTACTGTCCTACAGATGAAATGATTGCAGACATATTTACCAAACCATTAGCTAGAGACAAGTTTGAATATCTTAGGTCAAAATTAGGACTAGTCAGTATGAACATTTAGCTGCATGGGAGTGTTGTAAAAATTTGTAATTCCACCTAAGTAGTTGCCCAACTTAGTCACTTAGATCATTACCCTCAAATCCTAAAGAATACTGACCAAATTCCTTGTTGGGATTTGTACTTTTGGGCTCTAATTTTGACTGATTTCTAGGTAATGTCCAGGCATAAGGTGTGCTCCCTGTTGTAATTATTAAGTGGTCACCTAAATACTCATGTTAACTTAGTCTCATAGATCTTATTCTTTGATAAACATTCTGTCCTGACCAAATTTCTTGTCAGGATATACTTGTAATATTTTCCCCAAATTCTCAGATACCCAGGTTATGAACTTTCTCAAAGTTATCCAAAAGCCCCCAAACTTTGCACACATATTCTTGGGACTTTATTTAGTAAGTTCTACACATTTGCTTGCTCTACTTTATCAAAAGTATAAATACCATGCTTTGATCAATAGATCTATAAGTGAGTAACCTGTAAATCCTCTAGTCTCCACATTTTGTCCAATACTCCTCAGCATAATGCAACACTCCCAAATATTCTTAGATGTTCTGCATTTGGTCTGCATTCAGAGCATGCCTCAAATAGAGTAGAATCATAAAGTATTCTGCTATAATTCTTATTTCTAGGATATACAGCTGTAGAACTGGTTCCACCCAAAAATCATAGGATGTTTTTTTATCATGGATCATGGAGCTTGCCAAATGCCTTATTGATCTGTTTGCACCTTCAGATACTCTATTTTGCTGTGAGGAGTATGGTACAGTGGTCTCTTACTTTACCCTAAGATTTTTGCAGAAGTAGATTAAGAGTTTTGGGGTATATTCTCCACCATTGTCTGAACATATTTTCTTGATTTTTTCACTGGCTGCACTCTCCGCCATGGCTTTATACTCCCTGAGCTTAGACAGGGCTACTTCCTTCTGTTCCATGAAGTAGACCCATATGTATCTTGCATAATCATCTATAAGATTGACCAATTGCATCATCCCACCTATAGATTGTTGTAAAAATTTGTATTTCCACCTAAGTAATCACCTAACTTAGTCACTTAGATCATCACCTTCAAATCCTAGAGAATACTGACCAAATTCCTTGTTGGGATTTACTTAGAATATTTTCACCAAAATCCCAGGTACCCAGAACATGAAAATTCTCAAAGTTGTCCTAACAGCCCCAAACTTTGCACACATGTTCTTGGGACCTTCCTTAACCTATTTTATGTGTTTGTAATGCCAGGACCAGGTAAAAGTATAAATACTACTTTTACATTCAATAAATCATTAAGTGAAAACCACATAATCTACTTGTCCTCCCAATCACTTCCAATATCTCCAAGACTCTTACAACAGGCTATGAGCCCCAAGCTGTCACTCTCTGCAATGTCTACTACTGCTATTACTGGAATTTTTCTCTCTGCCGAAAAGTTGGATGGATCCAACTACCAAGTGTGGAAGGTGAAAATGAAGATGCTGCTACAAGAAAGAGGCCTTTGGGATATTGTCATGGGAGAAGAATGCCCTCCTAAAAACGTGGGAGAGGAAGCCTTAAAGTACCAGAAGAAAGAACAAAGTGCCTTTAACTGCATTTGCCTTAATGTTAAAGACAAATTGCTAGTTCAATGCTCAAGAGCAAAACGGCAAAGAATGCCTGGAAGGCATTGGAAGACACCTACCAGTCATGTTCAGCTGCTAAGAAAATGTATCTGAGACAAAAATTCTTTACTACAAAGATGCTGCCAAGAGAAGAAATGAAAAATCTAATTAACAGAATTATCCTGCTGGTAGATGAGATGGAATCTGTGGGCGTACCAACTACTGATGAGGATGTGATAGTTACCATCCTGAATAGCCTGACAGACAAGTTTCAGGGCCTTGTATCAGCCCTAGAGTCCAGAACTGAAGATTTGACCTTAAATTATGTATATGGAAGGCTCCTAGATGAGGAATTAAGAAAATCAAGCACTGTAGTGGGGTGACAGTGACACCCACTGACAGATGTGCTCATTCCCTTATTTTCCACTTCTCTATATCTCTACTACACTTATTTTAGTTTTATCCCATTTGTCTTACCCAATCAGTACTATCCCATAAGCCAGTTGACTATCACACCTGCTTACCTTATTGCATAAGTTACCCCTCACTTTATGTATGATTACTAGCTACAAGTGCATCTATATTAGGCAAGTACCCGCGCCAGTACCCGTGACACATGATCAACCCGTGTCACCATCCCTACCATTTCCATACCATATATGGTATCCCTATGTTACACAGGTTTCAGAATACTGATTCCTGATTGGTTGGATGTGCTGTGCCTCTTAGAACCTTCTGGCACCTACTTAGAACATTCTTAGGTCATTCTGATGTCATTAAGATTTCTATTGATATCCGGAACCTTCTGGAACACCATGATTAGTAATCACTTAGCCAGTAAGAAAGGTATATAAGGGAGGCTCTCCCTCAACAATAAATCATCATCCCTTTTATCAATACACCAACTTGTTGATTAGTGTGATCACTGCTACCTGCTGCTACCTGAACTTCCAACCCTAGACCACAGGACACTCCCAGGAAACCGTGCTGACAGCCAACTGACCTTGGAGGCACTACTTGTGAGGAATACTCAGAGTAGGTATCTTTTATTATATTTGATCCTTTCCCAAGTTTGTTCTTGTACAGGCAAAGATACTTTTCTGTCTTTGTAACTATTGACCACAGCTGCATTCTTATCAAGTCCCTGCTGGTGGAGTTTACAGTTGTTTTGACTTTGGAAGCTTTAGTACATTGTCATCTCAAAGGACGCTGAACCCAGCACATACTTTTGTTAAGACACCAACTAAGTTGGGGATTGTAGCTCAATAGTTTTCCCTTGACAAGCTTGTGGCTTTATTCCCCTTCACATTAGATTAGAAACAGAACCCAAGTATTCCTAGCAAGCTTTTGCCAGAGGTTATTGCACCCAGTGAACACCCAACACACAAAACACTTGAGAAGTGTTGGACGTATCTCTCCCTTGGACCTATACACCACCACAGCACCAATAAGAAGGAAGAAGCAAATGCTTTAATAAGCAATGAAACCAACAAAGGGGGTACCCAAGACCCTACAAAGGCAACAGCAACCTGTTTTGCAACTACTGCAAAAGGAAAGGACACACATCAGACCGGTGTCTCAAAAAGAAAGATAATCAGCAAAAGAAGCCTGAATATGGAAATGCTGCAACAACTGAAGATAGACTATTCATATCTGCACTAAATATGACCACAAACAAGGATTCTCAGATGTGGTATATTGACTCTGGAGCATCTCAACACTTTACACACCAAAAAGAACTCTTTACCCAATATCAAGAAATTCTAATTAAGAAGGTTTTCATGGGTGACAATAGAACACTTGATGCAGTGGGAGAAGGAACTATCCAAGTAAACCTTAGAAGCAGTGAAGGAAGCCATACACTGACCTTTAATGAAGTACTCTATGTACCAGAAATAGCCAAGAACCTACTCTCTGTAAGCAAGGCCACAGCAGAAGGACTCAGTTTCAGTTTTGACAATTCTGGATGCAGGATCACTGATCAAAATGGTGCTCATATTGCTTTGGGCTTCAGAGATCAGAATCTATACAAGTTGACTTATATTCTGTCATATCTGGAAGCCAATATAAGTAACTTAAATGAAGAAACACCAATGCTTTGGCACAGAAGATTTGGGCACATCAATTTTGATTATTTGCACAAAATGATCAAAGATCAGCTAATTTCTGGAGTGAAAATTGATCCCCCAGCTAATTTGGAGCATTGTGAAGCCTGCATATATGGGAAACAAGCCAGACAACTGTTCAAGAGCTTTGGGTTAATCAAAACTAAGAAAAAATTAGATCTAATTCACTCAGATCTGTGTGGACCTATGCAAAATTTATCCTTAGGTGGGATGAAGTATTTAATCACTTTTATTGATGATTATACAAGATACACATGGGTCTACTTCATGGAGAGAAAGGAAGAAGCTCTGTCTAAGTTCAGGGAGTTTAAAGCCATGGTGGAGAGAGAAACTGGTGAAAAAATCAAGAAAATATGCTCTGACAATGGTGGAGAATATACCTCAAAACTCTTCATCCACTTCTGCAAAATTCATGGGATAAAGCAAGAGACTACTGTACCATACTCCCCACAGCAAAATGGAGTAGCAGAACAAGCTAGCAGATCAATAATTGATATGGCAAGATCTATGATCCATGATCAAAAATTATCCTATGATTTTTGGGTGGAATCAGTTGCCACTGCTGTATACCTTAAAAATAGGAGTTATAACAGAATACTTTGTGATTCTACTCCATTTGAAGCATGGTATGAATACAGACCAAGTGCAGAACATCTAAGAATATTTGGGTGTACAGCATATGCCAAAAAACTGGCCGGAAATCAGTCAAAATTTGAGCCAAAAAGTGTAAAATGCATATTCTTGGGCTACTGCAATGAGAGTAATGCATACAGACTCTACAATACCAAAGCAAAGAAGCTGATCAAGTCCAGGGATGTGTTGTTTGATGACAATTCAAAATTTTCACAAAAAATGACATCAGATGATGACAAAAATTTGATCTCAAGTCCACCATTTGTCAGGATTGAATCAGAGCAAAACAATGAAAATTTTTTCACTCCAGAGGACTCTACAACTGTGGTTCAGCCAGAATCAGTGCCCAGGAATATCCCAGAAGTGATCATTCCAGTATCAAATGCCCGGAGATCAAATCAGACAAGAAATAGCCCAAATTACTATATTAATGAGGGTACAAACTTAGCCTATGCCTATTCAGTCCATATTGATGAACCCCAGACTGTAAAAGAGGCCCTAAATATCCCTCAGACAAAGTTTTGGAGATCTGCAATGACTGAGGAATATCAGGCCCTGATGGAAAATCAAACTTGGGACTTAGTCAAATTACCAATCAACCAATAATCAATTGGATGCAGATGGGTCTTCAAGACAAAATACAAGGCTGATGGTACAATTGAAAGATACAAAGCAAGACTTGTAGCCAAAGGATACTCTCAAACAAAAGGACTTGACTATACTGAGACCTTTGCACCGGTAGCCAAGTTTAATTCCATCAGATTAATATTGGCTATTGCAGCCAAATATAAGTTTTTTATTCATCAAATGGATGTAAAAGCTGCATTTTTGAATGGAGAACTTGATGAGGACATGTATATGGACCAGCCTGATGGGTTTGTTGACCAAGATAACCCCCATTTGGTCTGCAAGCTTAAAAAGTCACTATATGGTCTCAAACAATCACCGAGAGCCTGGAATTGCAAGATGGATTCTTATTTGGAATCTTTGAGTTTCAAAAGAAGTAATGCTGACTATAGTATATACTATAAGCCAGACAGAGCAAGTGCAGTTCTACTAGCTCTATATGTGGATGATCTTATTATAGCCGCCAATAACCTAGAAACATTGGAAGAAACTAAATCCAGCCTATCTAAGGAGTTCAAGATGTCTGATTTAGGAGAACTTAGTTACTACTTAGGGATTAAGTTCTCCATAGACAGAAGTACCCAGACTATCACCCTAAGTCAATCCAAGTATATTCAAGATATACTAAAGAAGTACAAAATGGATGACTGTAAACCGGCAGCTACCCCAATGGAGACAAACCTTAACTTGGTCAAAACTCAACCAAATCAAGAGAGCTTGGTGCCATTTGAAAGCCCTGACTTTCCTTATCAATCTATGGTTGGCAGTCTGATGTATATCATGCTTGGAACACGTCCAGATATCTCATATTCAGTGGGAGTTGTCAGCCAACATAATCAGAACTATGGATCTGATCATATTGCAGCAGTTAAGCGGATTTTTAGATACCTAAAAGGAACTGCTGATATCTGCTTAAGATACACTTATAAGGATTCAGAGCAGGATCTTGTGGGATACTCTGATGCTGATTGGGGACGAAATTTAGAAGACAGAAGATCCACCACAGGATACACCTTTCTTTACTGTAAAGGAGCAATTTCATGGAATTCAAGAAAGCAACCAACCATAGCACTTTCCACCACAGAGGCAGAGTATATGGCAGCCTGTGAAGCTACAAAAGAAGCAATGTGGTTAAGAAAGCTGTTTACAGATTTAGGTCTATGTCAAAAAAACGCCTATTACTTTATTTCAAGATAATCAAGGATATATACAATTAGGTAGAAATCCAACTTTTCATGCTATAACCAAGCACATAGATATTAGACATCATTTCATACGTGAAGCTATAGAGAATAACTTAGTTAGCTTAGTTTACTGTCCTACAGATGAAATGATTGCAGACATATTTACCAAACCATTAGCTAGAGACAAGTTTGAATATCTTATGTCAAAATTAGGACTAGTCAGCATGAGCATTTAGCTGAGTGGGAGTGTTGTAAAAAATTCGTATTTCCACCTAAATATTCACCTAACTTAGTCACTTAGATCATCACCTTCAAATCCTAGAGAATACTGACCAAAATTCCTTGTTGGGATTTACTTAGAATATTTACACCAAAATACCAGGTACCCAGAACATGAAAATTCTCAAAGTTGTCCAAACAGCCCCAAACTTTGCACACATGTTCTTGGGACCTTCCTTAACCTACTCTACGTGTTTGTAATGCCAAGACCAGGTAAAAGTATAAATACTACTTTTACATTCAATAAATCATTAAGTGAAAACCACATAATCTACTTGTTCTCCCAATCACTTCCAATATCTCCAAGACTCTTACAACATAGATAAGTTTTGTGTCGGTCCACACAGATCTGAGTGAGTTAGATCTATCTTTTATTAGTAATGATTAACCCAGAGCTGTTGGATGGATGTCTGGCTTGTTTCCTATGTATGCTGGCTTCACAGTAATCCAAATTAGCAGGGGGATCAATTTTACTCTAGAAATTAGCTGATTTTTGATCATTTTCCTCTAGTAATCAAAATTGATGCATTCAAGTCTCCTGTACCAAGGCATTGGTGATTCCGTAAAGTTACTTATATTGGCTTCCAGATATGATAGAATATAAGTCAACTTGGATAGATTCTAATCTCTAATACTCTAAGCAATATGGGTACCATTTTTAGCAGTGATCCAACATATGGAATTGTCAAAATGAAGCTGAGTCCTTCCAATATGGTAATGCTTACAGATAGTTGGTTCTTGGCTATTTCTAGTACATAAAATACTACTTTGAAGGTAGGTGTATGCATTCTTTGCCGCTTCTGTGGTGTATTTGGATAATTCCCTGTTGAACTGCATCAAGTGTTCTATAATTGCCCATAAGAACCTTATCATATGGAATTTTTTGATATTGGATACAAATATCTTTTTGGTGTGTAAAGTGTTGAGTTGCTCCAGAGTCAATATTCCATGTCTGAGAGTCCTTGCATACAGTCATATTTAGTTTGGATATGAATAGTCTATCTTCAGTTCTAGCAGTAAATTCATTCTCAGGCTTTTTCTGCTGATTATCTTGCTTTTTGAAGCACCAATTGGATGTGCATCCATTCCTTTTGCAGTATCTACAAAATAGGTGGCTGTTGCCTTTGAAAGGCCTTGTATACTTTCTTTAGTGGTTAGAATTGCTTAATGAAGCATTTCTTCTTTCTTATTGAAACTTGATTTTCATAATTCCTCCAGAAGCCTACTGGAAGTGTAAATTAAGGTCAAATCTTCAGTTCTGGACTCTATGGCTGATATGTGGCCCTGAAGCTTGTCTATCAGGCTATTCAGGATGGCAACTATCACATCTTCATCAGTAGTTTATATGCTCACAGATTCCATCTCATCAACTAACAGGGTATTTCTGTTAATTAAATTTTCCATTTCTTCTGCAGGGAGCATCTTTGTAGTGAAGAGTTTTTGTCTGAGATACATTTCCTTAGCAACTGCACATCAATGGTAGGTGTCTTCTAGTGCCATCTGGGCATTCTTTGCCATTTTGCTCTTGAGCATTGAATTAGCAATTTGTCTTTTAAATTAAAGCAAATGCAGTGAAAGGCATTTGTTCTACATTTACCAGATGAAGAATCAGCTCTCCATGGCATCATTCATGAGGATTATTAGTAGCAAAAGCATGATGGGCGGAAATGATCTCCCCTATATTTGGTGTGAGGGAGCTTGATACGCAACTGAGATCCCACATCACATGAGGTACATTGGATTGGTTGTTGATGTCACTTGGCTTGATGACCTACCTTTGTATGGGAACTATGAAAGGAATCAAGATCACTAATTGAATTGCCACCGTAACTTAGCAATGTCTGATGCCCCCTGGGATCATGTGACCACCAGAAACCGAACGTCATGCTGTACAATTGGACTTGTGACAAATCAACCGGTATTCTACCACCAATTCTCGCCCCGCGTAAGTAGCCAACCAAGATCACTTGAGACCTGAGGGGTATAAATTTCCTTCGTCAGATGGAGTGGTCCGGTTGGTAATAATCACTAGATCCACCATGAAAGCATCTACCGCCATCCTTGCCCTGGCCGCCACCGCGGTCACGGCCTCACAGTACGAGGGGCTACGGTCGGAGTGGCTTCAAAACAAAATCACCCTCAAGGGGCTGCTTCGACACACGGACAACTTGCAGAAGTTCGCCAACCAAAACAACCACACCAGGGTGTTCGGTTCGAAGGGGCACCGACTCACGCTGGACTACATCCACAAGCTGGTGAAGGACGCCGGATATGAGGTCACCTTGCAAGAGTTCACCGCCCCATACTCCGAGGTCACCGCGGAGAAGTTGGAGGTGCTTGGGAAGGGGTACGAAATCGGCGCCATGAGGTCGACCGCCTCCACCCCTGCCGGCGGTCTCACCGCCCCACTCATCCTTATCCCAGACACCAAGGGTGCCGCCGGCTGCAACAACAAGAGCTTCGCCGGACTCAACCTAAATGGGAAAATCGCCTTGATCGAGCGTGGCAGCTGCGCCTTCAACGACAAGTCGGTGAACGCAGCGAAGCATGGGGCGGTGGCCGCAGTTATCTACAACAACTCACCCGGAGGCTTGAGAGGAACATTAGGGAACGAGGGCACCTCCGCCATCCCTACAGGCGGTGTCTCTCAGGAGGTTGGCAGGGCGCTGATCGACTTGTTGAAGAAAGGGAAGGTGAAGGCCACCATAGACATTGGGGAGCTACGCGAGGATCGCAAGACGTACAACATCATTGCTGAAACGAAGGGCGGGGATCCCAACCATGTGATCTTACTTGGAGCGCATACGGATTCGGTTCGTGCAGGGCCCGGGATCAACGACAACGGCTCCGGGAGCTCGGCCCTCCTCGAGGTAGCGTACCAGTTCCGGGACCTGCGACCCCGAAACAAGGTCAGGTTTGGGTGGTGGGCCGGTGAGGAATTCGGTTTGCTAGGCTCCAAGCATTATGTGAAGACCATGGGGAAAGCCGACATCGACAACGTTGCCGTGGTGCTGAATTTCGACATGGTGGCCTCCCCGAACTACATCATCCGCACCTACAACGGCGATTCCAGCGGCCTCCCGGTACCTGCCGGCTCCGAAGTGATCACGAAACTCTTCGAGGATCACTTCGAAGCGAAAGACGTGGTCTACGAAAGCAGCGTGGTACCCTACAGCCGGACTGATGTGGGACCATTCGCCGCAGTGGGGATCCCATCTGGTGGCCTTGACACCGGTGCCGAGAAAATCAAGACCGAAGAACAAGCCAGGAAATTCGGTGGCAAGGCGGGCGTAGCTTTAGACCCGTGCTACCACCAGGCTTGTGACACCACCGAAAATCTGGCCCATTACGCGTTTCTAGTGAACGCTCGGGGTATTGCCCACGCACTAGCTGTCTATTCTCATGATGTGTCAAGTGTAGCCAAGGCTCGAGCTTCGAAAGCAGCACCTGTCAAGAGGCCATCAGTAACTTCCGAGTCTGAGTCGGACGGTTGCACACTTCCGGACATCTGAAGCCACATTCCCCCCCACCCATCCATTTGTCTGCTCCCCTATTCCAGAATAAAAGAACTTTTGTATTTATTCGTTGATCGGGTCAATATATAAGGAAGATATCTGTACGAGGTATAGAGAGAGATGAACACAAAAAGGGGATCACGAGGAGGTCTAAATCTACGCCTCGTAGCCGGCAGGAAGATCGCACCATCCCATTTGCTTGACACACCAGAGGGGAGCAATCGCTGCGCCCTTGATCCCTCTACCGCCCATACGGTACCGCCATTCATTGAGTCTGGGGAAAGCACGCTTCACAGAGCCAAAGATATCGGTATAGTTGATGGCGCTGTAACCGCTCCATAGAACTTCTGCAGCAGCGGCAGCACGGGGCCACATCTGAACGTTCAGGTTGTAGGAATCGATTTGCTCCGTCCACATGGCGGCTTCCCCACCTAGAACATGGATACCCTCAGCTTCGGTGAGGTTCGCGCGTAGGTCGTGGGAGTAAATCTTTTGCCAGGTGCGATATTTGTCACAGGTTGGACAGTCGACCCATCCTGGGGCATGGCGTCCATGGCCCACGTCCAGGTACCAGTAGTCGGATCCACTTTGGATGATGTCGTGCCCTTGACTAACGATCACCTTGGTATTCTTACTTCCGGTCCATTGCTGGACGATGAAGTGCTTTGGAATGGTAAGGTTGAGGTCCTTGTTTAGCAAAGCCTCTTCCCAGACAATTGGACGCTTGCCAGCCTTGGTGACATACTCATCCACCTTGTCGTAAAAGTGCTGCATAGCTTGCACAACCGTCATATTCTTCTCCTTGAGATTCTTCTGGAAAACCTCGCTCTCCTTGTAGCAACGCATCCCCACCTCATCTCCACCCGTATGGATCAATTGGTCTGGGAACCAAGAAGCGACCTCCTTGATCAGATTCTCCGTCACCTCATAAGTGATGTCCTGTGTCACGTCGAACTGGCCACTGGGTGGTTGGTAGTCGATGGCTCGCCACACCGGCTGGACATTTGCGCAGACCATCATTCCTGGGAATGGCAATGCAGTAGCGTAGGCATGTCCAGGCATTTCGATCTCAGGGATGATCCTTATGCCACGCTGGATGACGCATTCATTGTTAGCATGTGGAAATGGCGGCAACGAGCGGTTCGGAAAAGTACCTCTAGTGCATAGCCCACCAGATCCAGCATATCTTTCTTGGTGTAAATCATACCGGGTTGGAATCTGTCGTAAGCCATTGCGCGGAGCTGGGGATAAACCTAGGCCAGAACAGATCGCTCAGCATAGGGTTGCAGCATGGTTTGCAGGGATGCTTACCTCCGATGCAAGGGAGAAACTCTGGGCGTCAGAAAGATGGAGATGCAGGACATTGAATTTGTTCCAGCTCAACGCATCGATCTGGGTCTTGAGTTCGTCTACGGAAAACCAGTTTCGAGTGACATCCAGCATGAAGCCACGGTGCTTGTAGGATGGCTTGTCTTCAATGTGCCAAGGGCCGTAAGAAATGTATCTGCCCTAGATGTCGGGTTAGCGGGCGAAGGGCAGGATGCAGCAAAAGGGACTTACTATGCTTTTGTCGTAGTTGACTAGCTGACTCAAGGTTTCCAAGCCACGAAGGGCACCGAAGACTGTTTTGGATTTGATGGTTCCAGTCACCGATTTGTTGTTCTTATTGCGATGGGGGATATCCAATGAATAGGACTCGTCGGTATCCAGGCCAAGGCTCGCGTTGCCATTTTCGATCTGCAGGACAATCTTCTTCAGCCAGGCGTTGCTTTTCTTCACTGGGATCATGTTCTTTCTGGCCATCTCCTCGCCGGATGAGTCGACGGGTGTCGGGGCCCAGGAAACGTACGGGGTCCACTTTTCTTTGACCAGCGTCTCGCGGTAGCGCTTGGCCGCCTTCTTGGCGATGCCGATGTAGCTGCCTTTGCCTTGGATCTGGAACTCGATTCCGCTGGAAACCATGATGGTGGAGTCACCTTGGGAGAATTTCTGTGGCCTTGGCCAGACATAAGCACCCTCGGAACTGGAGGTGATCAGGAGAGGGATGGTCAGGCAGAGGAGGGCGAGTGATCGTGAGAGTTGAACCATGTTGTGCTGAAGTTACTAATTAGGTGGCGGAGCCTATTGCTTATATAGCCAAAATTTCATTCCCAACCACCTTATTCGATTTACAGTACAGCCGCTACGAAATCGGGGAAATATTCCCAGAATTGATTCATGCCACAACAATCGAAAGGTCGGTGGTTTGGTCAGGTCCAGCAATCCATTCCGGCTGTCCGACATCCCACTCTCTACATTGGCGTTCTGACTGCCTGGTGGGTGGCGTATTAGGCAGTGCTAGATACACTTCTCCTCATTGATCTATGAGCACCCAATGTAAATCTGGAAACTTGTATATAAACGGCCTTGGGTCACTTTATATAACCAAATTGGCCAGGCCAGTCACAAAACTGAAGATCATGCTGTAGTGCAGGGAATGCGTTTCGGCATTCTGCTAGCCCTGGTTCGATATTGTGACATAATACTCCGCCTGCAGATAGCCAGATTCGGTTATATGAAATGGTTTGCTTGGGAATTGGCCAGCTGTGTTGCACGACCGCGTTGAGCAAACGTAGTTCAAACCCGGGCCCCCCCACATCCGCCAATGCCTATCGAGTGAGGCAGGTGAGCTGAATATGCAATAGAAGCTACTAGTAATGAAGAACACTAGAATTCGATTCACTGAATATGCTGGAAGCGCATGCATTGTATATTTGGTCATTTTTCATACAAACAAGTGGATGCTAGTTCTGTGGAGTGTAAGGGTGCTTGGGAATGGAAATGCTAGAGTCGTTCTTGGGAAGTGTCCCCAGCCCATCGTAGAGCGATGGATACCGGGCTCGTATGTGTCGGGTGATCACGCTTGCGTCGTCCACCCTTCTTTTGGACCTCAACTGAGTGAGTAGTGTCTGGCATGTCTTCAAGGATGGCCGGATACCAGCCCCAGGCATTTCCTCTATGAACACCTTCTTCGCATGTTCATACGCCCCTAGCCTGCACAGTGCTTCAATGTAGGAATTGAAATTGTTCTCGTCCAGAGGAACTTCCTGCTTGGCTGCGCTCCATACACTTTGGAGTGTACGCAGGTCTGAGTTGAACCCGCATGAATCCAACAACACAGTGATAGCGGGGTTGAGCTCGTGGTTGGCGAACCCTTGACGCTTTGTCACCTCCCAGATCCGCAACACCTCCTCATTTTCCCCAAGTCTGCTGAAACAGTTCATGATGATGGAGAAGGTGTGTGAGTTCTCAGGTATCCTCTTCGCCTTCATTTCCCGGTACATAGCCAGCGCCTGAGTAAAATTCCCGCTTTTGCAATACCCGTCAATTAGCCCGTTGTACGTCTCGCAATTGGGGCTACACCCCATCCGTATGGCTTGACTGAGCGTATCGAGGGCCTTCTGCATCTGGTGGCGCTTGGCGTATCCGTTGATTAAAATATTGAAGATCATCATATCCGGTTTGATGCGGCTCCTCAGCAACTGGCTGAATAATATCTGTGCCCTGTCCATATCAGCGCACTTGACATAAGCATGGATCAAGCTACTGAAGGTTTTGATGTCTGGCACAATCCCCAGGCCGCGCATCTTGTTGAAGAACAGCAGTGCGGATTTGGGATCTGACGCCCTGGCATATGCGGTGACAAACGAGTTGTAGGTGATTTTATCGGGCAGTATGCGGTCCTCCTTCATTTTTTCAAGGAAGGCAACGGCTTCTGAAAAGCATCCACCAGAAAGCCACCCGAAAATCAACGTGTTGCAGGTGACGGTGTCGGGAAAGATTTTTTTTTGCTTCATTTCGTCGTAAAGATTCTTGGCCGCGTCCATGTCCCCTCGGGCGATGAACTCTCGTATCCTTCGGTTGCAATTCTCTACCGAGTCGTAAAGCTTCACTTTCGAGGCTGCCTGTGCCTTCTCCGAATCGCCAACCAGGGAATCATAGGCAGCCGAGTCGACACTCACCCCCCAGGTCTTCATCCTTTCGAGCGTTGCAGCCACTTCGTCCACGCGGGAGTGCCTTGCGTGAGCGTTGAGCAGAATATCGAAAGTCATCCTGTTGGGGGAGACTTTGTTTGCGAGCATCCCTTCAAAAAGAGACTCCATCTTGGCGGTGTCTCCCTCAAGCCCATATCCATGCAACATCGTGTTATACGTGATCAAATTGGGGACCAGTCTCTTCTGGAGCATCTCGCTATAGGCCGACTCGGCAAGCTTCATTTGACCATTTTTACTGTAACCGGAGATCAGGGTCGAGTATGTGATGGTATCAGGACGGCAGTGCTGACTCAGCATCTCTTGGAACATGTCCTGCATCCTGGCCAGGTCTGAATGCTGTGCGTACATGTTGATCAGGATATTGTAGGTGTGGACATCGGGAGGGATGCGCCGCACTGCCATCTCCTGGTAGAATCTGAGGCCCTTCTGCACCAACCCAAGTTTGGCGTGAGCATCGATCAGCGTATTGCAGATTACCACATTGGGCTGGATGTCTTTATGGAGCATCTCGTAGTATAACGTCAATGCCTGGTCAAGCTGCTTGTGCTTGCAAAAGCCGTGGATCATGGATGAATAAGTGAACAGGTCGGGCACTAGGCCGCGGTCAGGGAGCTCTCGGAACACCTGGACTGCTCTGGACACGTTCGAATGAGCGTAGAATGAAATCAGCGAATTGTATACACCAATGTCTGATCGAGACTGCGCTTGAGTTATGTCGCTGTACAGCAGATCCACCTTGTCTAGCATGGAGGTGGCCCTACATCCACGGATCAGTGTAGTGTAGATGCGATTGCTTGGCTGCAGTTTGAAGCTTTTCATCTCTTCCAGCAACGAAAAACACTTTTCGATCTGATTGTTCTTGGAGTAGGCGAAGATCAACGCCGAGTAGATCTTCAGGCGAGGCTGAAATTTCATTTCTCTGATGATGCCCTCTACCTCTTCCAACCGATCAAGCTTCTGATACATCCCACAATGCTTTGTCATGGTAATAAAACTATCGAGATCGAGGTGCTCCTTTTCGTTTAGCAGCGTCTTGAATACCGAAAACGCTTGACCGAAATCCCGCCGTCCCAGGACCAGTAGCAGGGTAGAGAAGAACGCGGGGTTAGCGGGAAGGTTGATTGCTTTCAGTTTCTCCGCTATCTTTGTCGGCTCTCGAAAATAGCCCAACCTAGTGTAGCACTCGAGCAAAATCGACAAGTGCTCGAGGGTTCGAAAGTCAGTGTCTGCATTGCGGAGGCGAATAGCGTCGAGTAATTTCCGGGATTTCAGTTGCAGCGCTTCGGGCGAGGGTTGAGTGGCGACAAGGTATTTGAGAAGGATAAATAAATCGCTCGTGCTAAGTATCTCAATGCGGTCTTGCTCCAATATCTCCAACAACTCCTTTTGTGTACGGGCTTTCTTCTGCTGGATACTGAGGCTTTTGGTAGGTAGAAGGGGCTTGTATCCAGCCACTTCAGTAACGCTTCGTGCCTTCTGGCTGGCGGTAATTGTGCGGCGTTGTGAAATCAAATGGAATCGTAAAGAGCATTTTCTAGCGAGTGGGATCTGCTTACGCAAAACTGCACCTATTTGTGACTGTGGCGCAGAGGGAAATAAAACACTCGCCTCTGTAGTTAACAACGACCTGAGCATATTCCGTCAAGCGTTTATTGTCGGCTTTCTTGTAAGATCAAATTTCTTTTAATATTGGCAAGATTGGGAAATCATCTAGATTTCCGAAACCATCATCATTTGTTGTCGAATATGTGAATGCCATGGTTGCCCTATGCTCCACTAAACTAGTTGATGTAATTCAGCACATCCCGCTAGCCTCTCACGTGATAAGGGGTTTGGCCAAATCCATGGTATTTTGGAAAGAGGCGAAGTAAGGGTGAAGTTGAGTCCTGCACCTCCTCAACAAGTTTCTGTATTCTCCATTTGAGCCAAATTCGTTGTCCTTGTAAAAGAACAAGAAGCCACTATCCATCCTTTCGCACTCCGCCTAGTTTTCTTTCACCTGGTGTAACTTTCTTATATACCTTTTCTCGTCACAATGGCCATGGTGAATGGTGACCCAAAAGCTGAGCCCCTGCCAGAGGAGAACGAAGAAATCTGGTCCACAATCTTGCAGAATGTAGCATCTAATAAGATTGTCCAAACCAAGAATATCATTATCTTGGGTGCGTATCGACTTGGCATCGCCACGAAGGCGAGCCAAGCCTTTGTGTAGTTTCCAATATAGACAACTATCTAAATTTTGCTAACCACTAGGTGACTCGAATTCTGGCAAAACTTCTCTGGTCAATCATCTTCGACGCGCACCAGATGATAGTCTTGGTGGGCAGACCAACGGTATAGCCGTGGGCACCGATACCTCTGAAGACCAGAGGGATATCGACCAGAAGAATGAGCTTGCGCTTTCATATTCTTTTGTGGACGTTAGGGACGACGAAAACGAAGGTTTTGCAAAGTCACATTACAGCAGCTGTAGACTAGGAGACTGATGCTTATCTATTTTGATATAGAAACCATCGCGCGCATTGGGCTTTATCAATTAGCGGGTTCAGATAACTCATACCATGACCTCCTCCGGTTTAGCTTGAATGCGAACACCTTCTCCAGCTCGCTCATTGTCATTGTTCTCGATTGGTCGAAGCCATGGACATTCATCGAGACCTTCGAACGATGGATCAAGCTAATTGAGGAAGTCGTTGAAAGTGTCAAAGCAGAGGGAGGGGATAGCAAAAGCGACAATCCAGACAAATGGACATATGGGAAGTTTGTGATCGACGAAGCGAAAGAAAAATGTATGTAGCTCTACATAAATGGTGCATCGCAGTATGTTTAATGTGCCTTCCGTCATTTAGTGGAAAGATATATTCAGGAATACACCGACCCGTCAATCTCAAGCGGCTCTCCTGCTGTACCTCACTCCACGGTTACCTCGTCGATGAACAGTGATGTTCTACTTCCGCTAGGACCTGGCTGTCTTACTACCAACCTTGGGATTCCCATTGTGGTGGCTTGTACCAAGGTAGGGCCACTTGTTCTGAATGACTATTCGCGAGATCCCCCTCTAACTGCTTAATTAGTCGGATGTGACCGCCCTGCATGAAAGGGAAATGGATTACAAAGAGGAGCAATTTGACTTTATTCAGCAAGCACTCCGCACCTTGTGCCTTAAATGTTGGTTGTTTCGTAGGGCTCATTCCAGAACTTAAGGGTAACATTTGATTTGTAGACGGCGCTGCATTGTTTTACACCTCCTCCCACCGCCCGGAGACCTTGGCCTCCTTACGTCAATACCTTCTGCATCGTCTGCTAGGAATCCCCTCGGAAAACTCCAACACCCTTGTACATACCACCTTTCCTTTCAACACACGAGCCCAGGTTGTTGAACGGGATCTCGTAATCGTACCCTCTGGATGGGATAGTTGGGGAAAGATCAAGGTTCTGAGAGACGGCTTTGATTGCGAGCTAGTGTCCAAGGGCTTCGAGAAGGATCTTCATGGTGATGAAAATGACCCCGATAGTGCGGAAGATATCGGCGCCAAAGTTTATTTCGAATCGATTGTCAAGAACCTGTCCTCGGTTGACCAGGTTAGTTCCAAATCCCAATAGCGAGCTACGCATTCAAACTAAGATTCTCTGGGTGTGAAGGCGATGGTGATGAATCCGGCCATCATCGCTGAGGATGAGCAAGCGTTCCTGGAACGCCATTACGAAGTTCTCCAGCGCACGGCAGAGCCCACTGGCCCGGGATTACCTTTATCCAATCCTGGCTACTCAACCAGTAGCAATTCAGATGATGTCGCGGCCCGCTTAGCAAGACTTGCGAAGCTTAAAGTAGGTGGTTTATATTAAATTCCAAATATGTGGATGATCATCAACCATTGTTTATAGGAGCAGCATGGACTTGGCTCCTCGCTCAGCGGAACCAGACCTGGATCACCAGGCTCTGGCAGTCTCCCGTCCTCGCCCTCTACCTCCAACACCGCGCTGCCTGTCAATGGAGGAGCTGGGCCCAATCAAAACGAAGTAATTGCCAATTTCTTCCAATCTCTAATCACAAGAAGAGCGTCATCCGGGGCCTTACCTACACCGGGGAATGCGCCGGGCTCACCGACAACTGGAAGAACCAGCTCGTCCACTAGAAGGATCATGGCCACCGAGCTCGATCGGTTGAAGATGGCGGCAGGAAACCTATCCAAGTAGAACCGACCCTATTGCCTTCTGATCACACCTTCGCCTGTCATATGTATAACCCACTTTATTCTTTCCACTTTCCACTTTTTACCTGTTCTATTAGCTTTCACCGTAACTTTCACCTTCATCCTCAGAAAAATGACCGTTCATTCTCACTTTAAATCAATGAACACATAATTAACTAGATGCATGGTTTGTTCTGACATTAAATTAACAAATCGCATGGTTGGTTGGAAGATATTCACCAATGGAGAAATTGAGTTTAAACGGTAATGCAATGGTAATGCGACGGTACTGCAACGATAGAACGGTTTGTGTAACATTGGGCCCGTAAACAAGGAAACTTTCAATGAGTGGGAATAAGGTAGGCTCGTTAATGACAATTAGTGAATGATGTGTCACAAAATTTATTGACCTTCCTAGTAGAAATCCAAGGGGTCGTTCGTTGCACCAACCCCGAGGTGTTACTTCTCCAACCCAACACATATGACTACTCCAAACCTACACCCACCAAAGCGGCGTCTATGTTGGGTTAGAACGCACACGAACTCTGATTCCTTGGCATGGTTGGCACGTTAGATAAGCTGGGAAGGAAGCAGGCTATGGAAGCCCAAGTATATATATATATTACTCCAATCAACCTGGCCATATGTGGATTAAACGGTCGACACTCACACTTATTCATTAAACCAAACGGCCATTTGATTAGCCAACTATATCGAGAAAAAGAGAATGGAACTCAATGAATCAGGAAAACAATTGTTCAGATTAAGCAATCCAAGCCTAGCTCCTCAAAAAAGGAACAATATCCAACTGTTCAATCAATGGACTTGCACCCGCTCTTTGTTGAAATTCTCAATTAATCCTACAATAGAGAACATATAGAAATATACTGATAGCAGGATTTCCCATTTCGAAGGGATGTCTTACTCTAGGTTGGTATATAAATGGGATAAGCTCGTGTCCGGCGGGCCCAACACTTTGTGCAGTCTATTTTGTTATATATCTCCTTCTGCAGCGACTTTACTGCTTCTGTACCATTCGTCCACATGTCTGGGCAATATACGTTCACCTCACCCAGCAATCCATCCAGTTTCATACCTCAATCAGGTACCGCTAATCATATGCCCACGAACCTTGTACCGAGTAACCAGCACTACGGGCCCACCATCCCCTATCCCTCCACCTCTAATATAACCACTAATAACCCTGGATACTCAGCCTCGTTCCCGATGCCTGTTCAAAACCAGGATCCCCTCTATAGCACCATCAATATTCAATCTCCCCATTTATATTCCCAGCAACCCGACCCTTCTACTAAATGGCAATCATGGAGCAACCCAATGCCTGAGTCCTGGTCAAGCCTCTCTGGGATGCAGCCACTCAATCGCCAAAGACCAAAGCTCACCACAACGCTCTGGGAGGATGAGAATACTGTATGCTTCCAGGTGGATGCTAAAGGGATCTGCGTGGCGCGTAGACAAGGTATTTCATTAACAGGTTGATGCCTCCGTCGGTTTCAATGCTAATGTTCCCGTAGACAACAACATGGTGAATGGGACCAAGCTGCTGAACGTCACCGGAATGTCCCGAGGGAAGCGGGACGGTATCCTAAAGAATGAGAAAGGGCGTATTGTTGTCAAAGTAGGAGCCATGCACCTCAAAGGAGTCTGGTAAGCACCCAACCTTCTGCTGGTTCCATGTGCAAATGGCTAACTTCCTTGTTAGGATTCCGTTGCAGAGGGCAAAGGCACTTGTTACCCAATTCAAGATCCAGGATTTACTGTTTCCGCTTCTTGTCGAGGACCCTAGTCACTACCTGTATAGTCCGCTGTATTCATCCGGTATGCACCCACCCCGGATGAGCTTGCCTTCCGACACTAGTCCATATATTCCTGACTTCAGAAACCAACAACAGAACCTCGTGGCCAACCATCCCCGTTTGAATTATGACTCTCAGATAATCGCCACCAATGATACACATAGCCCCGGATCGTTTCCTCAGCAGCAATCTCGAGACTACGCAAGCCCCTACAGATATTCCGAAGCACAGACAGACACCCACTCGTCTACTGGAATGTCGCATATGCCCACCGAGAACTTACGCGCCCATTCCGCCCCCTTTCTCCAGGGACATCAAGATCCATCTTCCGCGGAAAGTACAGTATCACAATCGCTCATAAACCCCACATCACAACACAGCGCGCTAGACTACACAGGAGAGATATACACGCATGGCCAGAACTACGATGCACACCGGAAGCTGTCGGAGCAGTCATACGGACCCGCAGACATCACAAGAAAACGCAACCTCTCCAGCGACGCCAACACAGGTGTGATGTTCTCACCCATGACCGGTCGGAACTATTCATTTTCCTCGCCGCTCACGCTATCACCATGCTCGCTCCCCTCCCCTTCGATGACCCAAAAGCAGCATGATATGTCACCCATGAGCAAACGTACGAAAATTTTACGCTACGATCCGAGGTGCGCAGACCAATACAACCAGCATCCCGACCATCAAGCCGAATCAAACGCGGCCGGCAGTAGGGCCCCGGCACCCATCGGCCAGGAATCGCTGGGCCTGATCTTCGGAACGCTTAGCCCCCCAGAGAGTGACACGGACAGCCCCCTTGACCACCGACCCAACCCGCCGTACAGAACCATGGAATCCACCCAGCCACGATTTAGCCATCACCTCGGCTACGTCCACAACCCTTGAGCTTCTTGAAGAAGTGATGATTAGAATACCGATACTTTCTGTACAAACGTCCATGAAATTGAACCCCTTTTTTGTATCCTATAATATGTAACATCAAGAGGTTTACACTTGAATAGAAATCCCTTTATCCAATGGACACTTGAAGGAACGCGTGCATCCAGACTCGTCTGTGGAGTTTGGTCAATATGGAAATTCAAACCGTTGTGGTGGTTAGAACCCGACTATTGGTCGCTCCATGGATACATGGTAGGGGTTGGGGCATATTACAAATGCCAACAAGAGAGATCGTCGTGGGTGGAGTATCACGAGTTCAACATCCCACCATTGGTGGATGGAACGGTAAGTCGATTATACATTCCTGGTCAGCCTCACGAGGACTATGGAATTCCATGTTGCGGTGGAACGGATCTGGCATTGCTCGGAATCGCTCTATTTCAACCCGGCCAGATCAACACCGCCGGTGGATAGGCGAGCCAAGCAGCGTGCAAAAGAAGTTCTACGAAGGATTTGGAAAACGATATCTTATTTAGAGTATCAGTGGATGCAACTGGGGCAGGGGAATTAGGAAAACGGGTGATCGAAATTGCGTGGGCAATTATGTTTGTTAAACCGAACAGGAAATGACTGATGGAACTACGTTTACTTCCGCCCCCTCCATTGGCTCGTGGCCCCAATTTGTCCGTCCATGGCGTGGTCTCGTGCGACCTTGATGGTCAACGGATATGACGCTGGACACAACGCTGCCGTCCCATTTTGAGAGGTCACGGTATCAGCCTCAATTCAGGTAAAGGAAGTGGAAGCTCAGTAAACAACTTCCCATATTTGGCCATGGAATCCATGTATAGGACTGATGCGCCCAACTTGCTAATTCCGTGAAATGACCTCATTTCCTACCAATCATCTTGCCGTCAAATGCAGGGATTGTCTGTAGACAATGTCATGCATTATGTTCTGGGGGTAAATCGAGAGCGAGAGTGTGTTAGATCGCTGGGCAGTATGACAAAGGCTATTTCTGATTAAAGTTACATGTTGTCAGGCAGTGCTAGTTCGTACAGTACATCTACCTGCACCAACGCTAAGCCTAGTCGGGGTCAAAGCAGACATGTCGCTTTTGAAACAACGGGATGTGTCATGAAGCTGCGCTTGTCCAGACCACCTGCTGTGGTAGTTCAATTTTCCAATCAAGCCCGATTAAACTATTCTAAATATAACTTTTGAGTTGAAGGTTAATAGAATAGCCATCCAACTGTAAGCTGCTGGGGATTCCAGGCTACACTCGCTGCAACCACTGTCGAAGGTCATGCGCTGTACATCACACTTAAAGCTTGTTACAAATTAAGTCAACCAAAGCTATCTTTGCAGAATGCTGCCAAACGTAGACGGATGCCACATGCACAAGTACGATGCGTTCCAATACCCGCAAAAGCACTACCCATACCAACGATGAATATAACGAACACGGGGTTGAGACAAATCATCTAGTTTTGAATATTGGTTTATTATTGGTTTATTATATGTTATATACAATTCCTAGAAATGGTTGATATTAGTGAACGTTCAGGATAGAAAGCAACACTGTGATCTCAATGGGTAATCAGTTATATAGGCAATAAATGTTGTCCACATTGAATTTCAGAACAGGTCTGAGATGTTTATCATCATTTGATGAGATCACAGTATGTAAACAAAGGGTGCTTACTTACGTTGGTATTAAAAACACCAAGCTCGGGTGAACGAACACTCCTATATACACTGGGATACAATTAATAAACAGGCCAAAATAGATTGCGAGTTATGTGCATTTCAGATTCAATAGGCAATAACTTGTTGTCCGCATAGGTTACTTGGAACAGGTCTGAGTTTGAATCATCATAAAGGCACTCTTAATCAAATAATAATTTACCTGGTCAGAGTCGCTCTGAAGATCCATGGACAACAACGTCACAATCAGGCTAAACTAATCTGAGAAAAGGTTAGAGTTGGGTTGAACAGAAAATACAAGTGTTTGAAGTCTCTTCAGAAAAAAGGCAATATAGGTTGTCCGCACTATAAACTCAGTACAGGTCTGAAATTGTGATCATCATTGAGAACTTCACTTGCCGAATAGGTCTATACTTACATTGATGCATTGAGCCAGGCATTGCGTTCTACCTGGAGATGAGCAACTAGTTAGTTGTGTTCACGTTTCAATTGAATGGATGCATAACGATTGAAAGTCAGAAATAAAAGGCAATAATGGTTTGTCCGCATGTAATGCTCAGTACAGGTCTGAGTTTGGATCATCATTTGAAAAAAAGAAAAATCAAGTAAACTGGGGATGAAATACCTTAACAATATCCAGTAGCCGCGTAGAGAAGTGATGAGCATCTCCCGTAGAACTCATTTAAATACTTTTTTCGTTGCTTGCCAAAGAGTTGGTCAGCTCGCCCTTCCCATTGGCTCTTCCGGAAAGAAAAATGCTCCCCAGTATGAAAAAGAACGATTGACCAATCATCTTCTCTGAATAAAGATCGAGAATAGGATTGCAAGGGGAGAAATTTTTCAACGCTCGCCAAATGATATATCATCGATGTTGGCTTCGCGTATATTATCGCAGAAAAAGAACTATTGCAGTTGATATGAACCTACGATCAGATGAATTTCGTAATTGAATGAAATGACCCCCTAACCCTCACATCATTCAAAATACTTGGTTGAAAATAGGAGGCATATAATCTCGGGTAGGCTTCCTAAGCAACTTATCTCCAGTTGTTTTCGCTTGCCGTATTCAACAATGGAGCCGATGGATTTCACAATGGAATCGGTGGAAACAAACAATACTTTCTATTTACCAACACAATATACACCACGAGGTAGTGATTATTTCCACTAAACTTTGACTGAAGCCAAGTACATCGTCTAAAAGCATGGATCAACTTTGAACAATAAAGACCCTCCTCCAAGGTACTCTGGCAGTCAAGATTTCATAACGGAATTTAAATTGACTTCCATGTACAATACCTTTGTACGGCCTTATCTTAATGCTGAGAGGGCTCCTCAGATGGAAGAGACCTATGAGGGGTATGTGAAAGAGTTACCCGGTACGAAAAAATCTGAACGTGTTGATCTGCATCTTGTATGTATTCACTCAACTCTTGTTCGGCCGAATTTCTAGGGAAGACGGATTTTACCCCCTCCACATATCTGAGAGATCTGATTATGGCGCCCGCTAAAGCAGATGGGGATATTTCCGCTTTTGATTTAGACACGATTAAGGACGCATTCGCCCTGAAGCCTGGTTCCGTGCCTGGAGTATGATGGTTTCTTTTCATTGACAGCCCCTCCATAACCTACTTACGCTTCTCTTGCTTAGTTTGATGTTTCGAGACTTGGCTCCGAGCGAGATATTCGAAAACGGAATATCAAGCAGCCGGTTGCCAAGGTGGAGTCGTCTGTCCCTGCACCCGCGCCCTCCGTCACAGCCACTTCCAGAGAGCGAGATAAGGAGCATGAGAGGGCTCGCGAACACGAGAAAGAGCGCGATAGTGAGCGCACTCGCGAAAGGCCTCGCGAGCGGGACGGTGAAAGAGACAAGGACAGAGACAGGGACAGAGAGCGCGATCGTGACCGTGATCGTGATAGAGAAAGAGCCAAGCGAAAAGACCGTGAGAAGGATAGAGACAAGGATGGCGAAAGAAAGCACAAAAAGAAGGTTGGTGATCACGTAGAACTTGGATTTTCATAAGCACTTTATTCAAGCTCCCACCCCACTCGATTAGAAAAAGAAGCACAGACATGACCACGACCACGAGAGCCATGACGGAGAGCACCGTAAGAAGAAAAAGAAGAAGAGAGTAAGTTCGGTCTCGAGTACACCCCATCCACACGACTTGGTGGCTAACTCACTTGACAGGAAAAGGAGGAGAGTCGGCATGATATCGTGGTGGATTAAAAGCCAAGCCAAATCCAGTCTTTTCTTTACATTTTGTAGATATATATTTTTAATAGAAGACAATATGCTTTCTCAACCACCTGCCAGAGCTTGTTCATATCCTATAATACGTTTCTCATGTTTTACAAGTGATCATGGCAAATAAAGAGAATTGCGCAAACATTTGTTGGCATCGTTGACTACGAGAGTAACCTCGTGCAATTCATTTCGTTTGGGTGGCCACTGCTTATGAGGTGGACTCGGACGGGATTTTACGTCACTAAATTAGGTCATTTACTTTGTGGCGCAGAGACTTGGCAATATTGTTATTATTGTGTAGATTAGCCGATATAGGTTAATTAACCCACCTTAACCCACCTTCAAACCGAGCAGCTCACCTTCGATAATATAAAACCAATCCGTGTTCTCTTTTTGTACAACTAGTCATCTACACTAAAGACAATGGGTTCTGATTCTGAGCAACCAGAGAGAATCGTTCCCTCACTAACCATAGAACAACCCTCCGAAAAGCAAGCCAGTGCGTTTCTTTAGTTCTCTGCTTTTCCGAGCCCTCGTCTTCCTAACCCTCCTTTTTATCAGATCTTGACGACGCAATCAAAACCTTCAATCTGCTCGAGGCGTTACGCGCAGGTACTGGAATTTACCCTTGTTGGTTTTCCTCCATCGTTTACCAACGCTTTCTCTCTGGTTTTAAAAGGGGACAAGGCCACGCTGAAATCCCTCCTCGAGTCTGGTAGCCAAAACTCTACCGAGCACAAGATATATCCGCTTCATCTGGCCATCGGTTGCGCCAACAAAGAGACTTTACAATATGTGTTGACTCTGCCCAATATTGAAATCAACCAGCCCGACCAAAATGGAAATACTCCGCTACATTTAGCAGCCAAGTCTGGCCGTATTGACGCCATCAAGCTACTTATGCAGCATCCCGATATTGATGATACAATCTGCAATCACCAGGGCAGACAAGCGCTTCATTTCGCCAAGAACCCCGAATCTGCTGAGCTGTTGCATGGTAATATCCCAACTTACCGGATTTCCCTACCCACAGCACCAAGCCTAACCTGTGGCAATTGTTCTACTTCTAGATATGCGACAGACATTCATCACTGCAAAAACCAAGGAGCTCAACGAAGCCGTGGCCAATGGCGATCTTCCCGCATTACTTGCCCTTCTGAAGAACCAGCGGGTAACAAGCCTGCTTGATTTGAGCTCCCAAGACCCGGTTACGGGTTCGACAGCTTTACACGAGGCAGCACGTCAAGGAAACGTGGATGTTGTCAAATGGCTGATGGAGAAGGGGGCTGATGTGTTCGCTCGAGATAAAAAGGGCAAACTCCCGGTGGACGTGTCCACTAATGAAGGTGTCAAGAGTTTGTTGAAAGAAGGTTTCATTTTCTCCGCCGTTCTTGCGTATCGTTGTTGCCAGAGCTGACCGTAGATTTGCTTTGTAGTCCCTGATACCTTGCAGCCCACTTTTACAGGACAGGCCCCCAAAATGGCCGGGAATCTCCAGAAGTGGACCAATTATGCTAGTGGATATAGAGCTAGGTGGTTCGTTTTAGAGAACGGTAGTGTTATTTCAAAGATTGCTCGCCAGCGAATTTGGATTTAACCAGGTTTAAACTAGGGGTGTTATCCTACTACAAGAATCAAGCGGATACAGACAACGCTTGCAGAGGGGCGATCAATATGCGTGCTGCCAAATTATCCATTGACCCCAAGGACAAAACCCGGTTCGAAATCTTCGGACCTGGTTCGGTCAAGTATCATCTTCGTGCAGACCATCCCATGGAAGTAAAGCGATGGGTTCTGGCCCTCACACAATCCAAACAATGGTTGGAGGAGGCCGAGAAGACCTCCGGATTGCACGTTAAGGAACCCTCTGTCCGTCGCCAGAGCATCGACAGTTCCATCATCATCGAAAATATGTCCGAGGAACTTGGTACAGGTAGACGCGGTAGCAGACAAGAAAAGCTCTTCTCCTACGGCTCTCGTCGGGATTCTATTCAGTCTCAATCGTCAGACGAAGAAACCAGCCCTCCTTACCAAGACACGTATCAAACGACGGTCAACTCAACGATGTCCCAGATTGCTGTGCACCAAAATCTCCTGGAAAGCGTCTTCCCAGCGAGCTACGAAAACAAGGAGGTTGCCCGCGCCATGCACTCCTCCATGTCGTCACTGCAACAGCTAATGTCTACTAGTCTGAGAATGGCCCAGGAGCGTGAAGATTTCTGGCAGCGGAAGTATACACAAGAGGTCGATCGCCAGAACTTCTGGGCCGAGAATTTCAAAACGCTAGCCGAGGAAAATCATCAATTAGAGGAGATCTTCCAGGGGACAAAATCCCCTATGGCCGACGAGCAAAGCATAGGCATAGCCGTAAGTGCTGCTCCCAACGTTGATGTACAGCCTACGATTGAGGAAGAGGATGAGGATGATGAGTTTTACGACGCCGTCGATGAGAATTTGTCTACACTAGAGCTTACTCGTAGGAGCACATCCCACGACGAATTGCCAGGAGCCGACGGGGCCGAGAAGGGGATTGCGGTTTCCTACAAAGGATACCCCTCTGAGCTTAGAAACTCCTTGCCCTTGGACTCGAACGCGGCCCGTCCCGAAATCTCATTGTGGAGCATCCTTAAGCAATCCATTGGAAAGGATTTAACCAAAATCGCCTTGCCAGTCTATTTCAACGAGCCCACTTCCATGCTCCAGCGTATGGGAGAGGACATGGAGTACAGTGATCTCATCGACATTGGCGCCAGCCACTCCGATAGCCTCGAAAGAATCCTGTGGGTAGCGGCGTTCGCAATGAGCAACTACTCAAGTACCGAAGGGAGAATCGGAAAACCATTCAATCCTCTTTTGGTTGGTTGGGGTTTGCTAGACTGCATTAGCCGTATACACCATCTAACCAATTTCTTTAGGGAGAGACCTTTGAATACGTCCGGCCAGACAAGAACTACAGGTATGTCTCGGAGCAAGTATCCCATCATCCGGTACGTAGTTTCTTCATTTTATTCCTAGAATCTTGATTACCAATGACTGAACCCGGCTCAACCTCTAGCCGATCAGTGCCTGTTACTGTGAATCTCCCAACTACAACTTCTATGCCGAGGTCGATGTTAAGACCCGTTTCTGGGGAAAATCCTTTGAGCTGTATCCAGCAGGCGTGACCCACCTTCAGCTGAAGGTGCCCAAGTCGTACTTGGGCAAAGGCGAGACTGGAGAGCCCAACCCAGATGATCCAAACACGTTCCTTGAGCACTATTCTTGGAAGAAGGTCAACACCCGTGTGAACAACTTGATTATTGGATCTATATACCTGGACCACTATGGCGATATGGTCATTACCAACCATCGTACCGGGGAAACCTGTACCTTGACCTTCAAGCAGCGCGGATGGCTCAGCAGCGATATAAATGTGATCGAAGGAGTGGTTAAAGACAAGAGTGGCAACAGTGTTTGGGAGCTGTACGGCAAATGGAGTGAGCGTTTGGTTGCTCGCAAGGTCTCCGGCGACAAAAACTCGAAACCCCTCAAGGAGGCTGAAGTAGATAATGAGCCAGCCACCAGCACAAAGGCCGCACATATCTCCCACGATAAGCCTATACTCTTGTGGAGACGCGACAAACCCAAGGGACCCACCCCTTTCAACTTCACCCAGTTTGCCATGACATTGAACGACACCCCGGACTCGCTTGTTCCCTACCTTCCACCCACCGACTCTCGCCTCCGTCCCGATCAAAAGGCTATGGAGCGTGGCCAATTCGATTTGGCCAACAACGAGAAGTTCCGTCTTGAGGAGAAGCAGAGAGCCAAGCGACGAGCCCGTGAGGCAGATCCCAACTACAGGTGGCATCCTAGATGGTTCACACGTGAGACCGATCCCGACACCAACGAGACCGTATGGCGCTTCAATCATGAATACTGGAAAGAGCGCGAGCGTTGCGGTACAGAGAAGATCGAGGGTAAGGGGCCTGGGGAGTGGGCCAATCTCGACGACATCTATTAACTCCGCTGGCCAACAAGATTTTGTTATGTTTGTTGATTTGTTCGAAGAGAAGCGTTACCAATAAAGCCCCCATCAAGTTCATGACATCATCGTTCAGCAAGCTACCCCCAGAAGGGTTAGGGTTGACATCGGGCCCTCTATCTATATCCTCACACCTTTGACACAAAATAGCCACAGACCCCAAGCCCATTTCTACAGTCCGGATGTATCCTGTATTTCCCGAAGTGGTGCGCCTCCACCCTGAATGAAATACCTCATCCTTATCAACTACAGTTTCGGTCGAGTCCGGAAATTTCCAGTGCAACATCAGGGCTACCCATTCCATGTGGGCCGTTTAAACGGGCTGCCCATAGGCTTACTACGTCCGATACCTGACGGCTGCTTCTGTGAAATCATGAAACAATAGTTGGCGTGCGTTCTTCTGTGAAATCATGAAACCACTGTGGGTGAGTGGACTTGCCAACCTGGCGAAACCCTGAACGTCATTCGTAAAGATCAGCAATTAGGTGGTAGCTGCTTGATGAGCTCATGATTAGGCAAGTTGGACAAATCTCACATAAGACCGATCCAGCAGTGCCAATCGGACCTCCGTCTCTTTCATGAGCGGAGAGGACGTGGCTGGGTTTGGACCACAACCTGCAATTGATGGTGATGCTGGTCCATCCATCGAATGCCCGGTTTGGCAACAAGGGATCCACGCCAATGCCAACCCGAATGGCATGAATCATTCCACTGGTACTGAGAATCCACCAACCCTGGCAGTACTACGTAGGTTATAATCAATTGACGTAGTGTATACATCGAGCCAGAAAGGTGCCCATCAGCCGAGCCAAAACCATCGCGATAGGGTGCGCAAAACCAAGATCTCTTGCTTCTTGACCGTTATGCCGGAGTCATCGTCGGTCACCCAAATGACCGAACCATCCTGTCATCGAATGACATTTTGGGATTTCCCTCGATCCCTGCCTCCTCCCCTCTAACCTCAGTCCACCCACCAAAGCGACGATGGGAAACAGCGGGAGTGAGATCATACAAAGTGATGTAACATGAATGCCTTTTCGGGGAGGAAATGCCCGGATTCTAAATCAATCCAACTGGCCCCATGAGCCATGGTAATTGCACACCAAGTCGGAGATGAAACCGCCTCGAGGCACCAGCCAGTTTATTCGAGATGCAGAGTGGTATCGTGCGACACTGCCGCCATTTCGCAGTTCGTGGACAACCCGGTGGGGTATCTCGATTCCCCAATCGCCATCGTAACCATGTCGGTAATCGTGACCGCAAGCCCACCCAACCCAACCAAAAGCGCAACAGTTAGGTAAGAGCACCGTCCTCGCTTCCCTGGGCGAATGGCAACTTCGAAATACTGGTAAACACATCTGTGCTGATGAATAAACGTGCAATTCGAGCCAATAAGAAGCCTCGTCCGAAGGGTAAAAATAGCGGACGAATCGACGTAGATTGGATGGCAGTAACCAGATTGAATGGCACGCTCAAGTAGCGTCATTGGTCAGCTCATGGCAGTAACTGGGTTGGTCAGAGACGGTTTATTGGTGTATATTACGGAGGGAGGAAAAGAAGGGCAAAAAGCAGAATGGGATATGTACAGTAGCAAAAATTGCTTTCAGGCTGGGAAGTCATGTACTCTATAGATAACTTCCGCGAATCAAAGTGCCAATAGATCATCCGACTTGAGCCAAGAATGGTGGAAGATGGGGCTGGTGGGTGTTGCAGGCTCCGAGAATACTGAGGGGGTGAAGGTGGATGATGGGGAGGCCGATGGCTCCATTGGATACTTGTGCTCGTAGTCGTACACGGTCCCATGTGACCCCGCCTGATGTTTCTTCAACGTGGTTTTGCGTGTGAATCGCTTACCACAGTTTGGAGCCTGGCATTCGTATGGCTTTTTGCCGGTGTGTGATCGCTTGTGTCTCGCAAGAGATGATGACTGTAGATGGGTTTGGAGTTAGCTCGAACCCCCATATTATGATGACGATGTTGCATACTATGACGAAATACTTACATCACTGAACGATTTATGGCAATTGGGGTGGTCACAAGGATGGGGCCGCTCGCCAGTGTGAGTGCGGTAGTGGATTGCCAAAGCGGAGCGTTGGATGAAGGTCTTTCCACAGTACTCCCAGTCACAACAGTAGGGCCGCTCGCCGGTGTGGATCTTTTCGTGTCGAGAAAGGTCGGACTTTCTTGAGAAGGACTTGCCACACTCGGCCAGGAAACAAATGTAGTTTCTCCGCTTGGAGGGAGCAGTGGGTGTCTGGTGCACTGGCACTGACACTGGCACTGACTCTGCTGGGTTCATCAAAAACTTAAGGTCCATCAAGGTCGAGTAAAGGGGGAAAGTTGCCGATTCGATTGGGAGAAGCGGAGGGCCTGCTCGTCTTTTTATAAGGATGACCGATGCACTCAGATCTGTCGACAGTCCAACTAATTTGAAAATCGCGGAAGTGAATCATCGCAATCATTAGCATTCCCTCGACGATGAGATCACCCGCTGGACTTATATGGCAGCGCTACATTCTTGGTAAAATTTCATGGACACTCCCTTCAGCCAGCACGGTTGTAGGAGTTGTGCGTCTTCATAGGTCAAAATGATGTCAGGATATGTTGGCCGGTGTTAGCGATCCTCCACATAGTCATCGGAGATCTAATTGAGCCAATATTGGAGGAGCTAAGACCCCGAGAAGCCTATTAGATCACTGCAATAGCCACAGATTAAGCGTAACATGTGGTATAACCCACTGACGTTTCTTGGTAAGTGTGATGAAGGTTTAATTTACTGAGGATGACGTAAGGTGGAGCAGCATTTGAACCACCTCCCCCTTTGTGCCCAATCCCATTCCGCCTCCCTCTCTTGTCGCAAATAGTGAAATGAGGCCACTACAATACATAGAATTCGATGGAAGCAGAGCGTCACAGGCCTGCATGCCTTTGCCAACCCTATTGCAAGAAGCCCGCATGTCTTTGCCAACGCTGTTGTAAGAAGCCCACATGTCTTTGCCAACGCTATTGCAAGAAGCCCGCGTGTCTTTGCCAACGCTATTGTACGAAGCCCACATGTCTTTGCCGACGCTATTGCAAGAAGCTCACATGTCTTTACCAACGCTATTGCAAGAAGCCTGCATGCCTTTGCCAGCCCTATTGCAAGAAGCCTGCATGTCTTTGCCAGCCCTATTGCAAGAAGGGTAGATTATCGTTCGGGGCAATCCATCTCCAATCCACTAATCAACGGCTCCAACGGATAATCCAGCCATTTGCGTCAATCGGAAGATATCTTATGAAACACCAAACCAAAAAAAGGGAGCAAAAAACCTGATTTCTCTGGTGGTGGGGGAGATTATCTTGGGGAGTCTAGAGCAGAGGAAGCATACAATTATAAGAACCGGTTGGATTGATCGGGGGCCTCCTGGGTGCTACCAGATTCATTGGGGAGGACAATTGGCGAGATTTGGAAGGGCGGGTGGGACAGTGAGGTCGCTCGGCGAGGAATATAATCAAGGGCGCCTGGAAATATTCCCCATTCCTCCTCGTATACCAGAATCTGCCTTAATCTTGTTTCCTTGAGCATTGCCAGTCATGGATGCCATAGCGGAATTACAGCGGGAAGCCCTGGACTTCAACTTCAACACCATGGTGTCGGCGTTCGCCTTCCCGGTGGCTGTGGTCATCGTCTACCGGTCGATAAAAATCTCCTTGATAGAGCAGAGTATCATATTCAAATTGAACTTCGTACAGGCCGCGCTGCTGCTCATCAACACGGTAGTGCAGTTAATCAGCGTATTTCACCCGCCACCGAGCTGTCGTTTCCCATATTTCCTGTACACGGTGCTGAGTTATCTGGGGCTGCTTTGCGTGGATACCATATTGTACTTGAAGGCGTACTACGCCAACAAATCCTCCAAGTTCATCGCCGTCGTATGTGTTCTCTTACAGGTCGTTCGCCTGTACTTCGTCATCCAAAGCAATATCTCCGTGGAGTTCGAAGTGGGCCAGATCAATCTTTGCCGTGAAGTGGAAACGAATAAGTGGGTGTTGGGGATAATCGGGAGCGAAGCGATGGTGATTATCTTCTTGTGCAGTTTGTACCTCATGAGAGTGTACAAGCAGAGCCAATTGACCCCAAGCGCGGTTCTATCTACCGTGATTCGCCAAGGCTTCACTTACCCTCTAGCCATTTGCGTTTCCTTCATCATACTTGCCTCGCTGCTATTAGCCAACGTAGCCTCAGGAAACACCCGACAGTTTCTCAACATTTGTTGTAAGCCTCCATACTAACGTGGTTGTACCTCATCCTGCCTATTTACTTAACACATTTCCGTAGGGGTTCTCAATGCCTGGCTAGCCACGAAGCAGGTTGCATTTGCCCACGAGGTTCGTCAAAAAGACCGCGCAGCCGCCATGAACTTGGTGAATCAGAAGATTGCTCTTACGCAGTCACTGAACCACCCGGACGCAGTTCTCACCGACGATGCTCAGTCGAATCCTTGGGACCTCTATCTTGGAATCCCGAAAGCACGGACGCCCTCCATTTAACCTTCAACCTCACTTGTATTTATTCCAAAAAAAAATGCTCTACACTTGCTCCCCATTACCTACTTTAGATGATTAATTAAACACGGGATTTATTTCGCTTCATTTCTAAATAATGGCGGCGGTATTACTGCTGGCCTAGCCATTCGACAAACTGATTCACGTCCATGCTCTGGATATCGAACCATTGCGCGTACGATAAAAGTTCCACGTCCTCTACTATGAGTAGTGTGGGGATAAGGGTGGATATCTTGGCTGCGATATTCTTGTGATAAAAGTAGCACCCAAGCAGGGGGCGATATTCCAGAGGCACATGATCGATGGTGCGTGGTCCATAGAATTCCTCATCTTCTTCGTCTCCCTCGAACTCCTCCTCGTCCTCCTCGAGGAAGTAGCTCTGTGCCTCGCTCCAGTCGGACAGTTGCTCGCTGGGTCGCTGAGGACGAATGAATTGATCAGCGACCTTGAATTTTCCTTCCAAAAAACGGATCACCTCGCGGGCGCGAGCATTTAAACTGCCGGTTCCCTTCTTAAGATCATCAAGTGACTCAATCACTGGTGGTACGAAGAGCGATTAGCTGCAATCTTGTTCGGACATCCCACGAATACGAACCTTCCAATGGCACAATAATCACGCACTTCCGAGTGCTAATCCATCGTTTAATCTTGGGAAGATGATCCAGGAACACCCCGACGTCCAGGATGATCTGTCGCAGAACAGTATTCTTCTGAGCAGCGGACTTGGGGGCTGGCATACGTGCCAGATCTTGCTCTAGAGAGTTCACCTGATCAATCAGTAGTTGCTGTGCCATAGCTTTCATAAGGCGCTCTTTGTTTTGGAGCTTCACGCCTTCGTTCACGATAATATACTTCATTTCCGCATCATTGTATTGAACCAGATCAAATACCTAGAGGCCAATGTTAACTTCCGCTAAAAGGTAAATACTACACACTCGGAGACTTACATCGCTCTCGTGAAGCTTGAAGGCTAGCTTTCTGATTCGGTTGAGCTGGGCCTGGGTCTTCTGAACTGGAGATTGATGTCGCATCTGGAGCAGTGGACCAATGGTGAGCTCCTTGTGAAGCTTGCGAAGGGGCTGGATGCCCAACAACATCACATCTTCAGAGAGATACTCAGTAGACTCGATCTTTCGGTCGCAGCTGGTGGGAAGCAAGTTCAGCAGATCGATGTACATATGTATAAACACCTCTACATTCTAAAATCGTGTGAGTACACTAGAAATCCAATCAGAGTGCATCCCACTCACTGTTTGGACGTGTTTTAGATCGGGATCCGACTTGGAACTCTGGTAGAGCTGCGTTATGTACTCGAAGTTGGACAGACAGAAGCTAGTCCAAATGGTGAGCGTGGACAAGATGGCACTTTGGAATTCGTTTAGCTTCCACTCGGGTGAGTCCATCTCAGACCACCGGATCTTGGTAAAGACTGGAGATTGGAAATAAGTGATCTGGAGTCTCAATATCAACGAGAGCGTCTGGAATTGAGCAAGCTTCGCCGCTTGGAGATTTTGCGAGGTGCCTAACTTAAAACGTTAGCGGTTGTCTGGCTTTGTAGCATTGGCTCGGCTGCAAGCCTACCTGAGCTATCCTTAAGACGGCCAAATAAATCCCAAAGTGTCGCGATGCAGATGGTAATGATGCGAACGCTTTGCTTGTAGGCGTCTTCCCCTAACCCGTTCAATAATAGCTTTTCAAGATAGTCAGTGACCTGGGTCTCCAGGTCCTGAATTGGCTCCTCGCTATAGAGGAAGATATTAGTTGGGCTCAGGCCTTCAAAGGACTTATATGGGAGCCAATACCTAGAATTGGAAAAGAGGAGTCTGGCCTGTAGCTTCACAAATAATGTGGTAAATCGTTCGAACCCGCTGTAAAGGTTTGACGCCAGAGTCAGGTCAGGTGGTAACAGTGCGAGTCGGTTGTAGTGCTTACTCAAAAGATGTATTGTCGGTGGCTTTTGTGACAGTGGCGTAAAGCGTTTGCAGGTTGCTTCTCGCTATGGAGGAGGGGTATTTCGTAACAAGGCTATCGCGAGTTTGTTAGGGTGTCTGCTCGCTCAACAGTACTACGCAGGTTGTTTTACCTGAGGCAATTCCAGTAGATTGCTTCTATGTGATTGCCAGAATATGTAGCAAGTAAGGCAAGTTGTCCATGAGGTCTACCTGTTAGGATGGAATGAGCGACCGGTGCCGCATATGAAGCCGTCTAGGATAAAGAAGCATTACCGCTATCCGGGTATACACGAACCGCCTGTGCGTAAAAATCGCGAGCTAGTGACCAGTCTTTGATCTCCTTTTCGGTGGAATCCTCTTGATATCTCGACAAGTCGCCTAGATACGTTAAGCATCGTTGAATGCACGCTGCACCTATCTCCTTGTACTTCGGGAACTTCGTCTCTTTCAGCTTCAACAGGTCTAACAAACCAATTCAGCATATTTTCACGTCAAAGACGCTTCAGTATCAAGTCGAAAGGGAATTACCAAAACCAAAAGTGTCCAGGTTAATGTCGGACTGTAATTTGACGCTATTGAGTAAGGTATGATAGAACCCGGTCCCCAACTCGAACAATCGACTTAATTCAACACGAGAACGTTGAATGGCGGTGGAATCTTTGGACTAAAGAGGACACTTGGTAAAGGGGCATTCAACTGGGAACAACTGCTTCAGAGTAGCGCTACCTGCATTTTACTCAGCTGACCCCGTAACATCTTGATGGGCCCATGGAAAATGGTATGCCATAAACGCTCCTCAATGTCGTTTTCCTTTGCGAGTTTCAGGTCGGACAGGATTAGCTCTTCGTATAGATCCTTCAAGCTTTCCAAGGATCAGTACAGATTCTCGTACAGTTCAAACTTAAAGGAAGAAGGTAATACTTGCTCCGGATATGAGCCGCTTCTACTGCAGCCGCCACTGCTGTCTCCCGTGTTTTGGCCTGTCGTGTTTGAAGCTCGGAAGTCTTCAGGTCATCTTCGTATCGCAGTATGTCACTTGAAAAATTAGCTAAGTATATCTACCCTGCTCAGACACATACGAGAGATAGTCTGAAGGCCAAGAAGCTTCATTCACCTTAACAACTGCTTAGCTACGAGATTGGACTTCTCTTTTGAAGACATGCTTTCGGTCAATAGAGGTTCACTGGTGGGTCAAATTTCGCCGCATATAAATCACATTTTGCCTACCCCCATTTCCTTTTCGGGAACCACACCGCACGATCAACATCTTGCTTTCAGAGCATTTACATAAACACACGGGTTGTAGGTAATGAAATATTTATAGAATGAGACAAAGATATGGAATTTGTTATACACGCAACTCTGTAAAGTACTAAAGAAGAGCAGCACACATCCTTGGAATGCCGCCTATTCTTCCGTTGGGACAGGCTCTATTGTGGGTTGGTTATGACTTTCTGAATCACTGGACTGCTCGGAGTCCGTCTCATGGTTATCTAGTAAAGGCTGGGCTTCATCGTCCTGGTCCTGTCCAAGATCCGAGGTTTCGGGCTCTTGGTGGCTAGTTGTAGCGGCCTTACTGACGTGTTGGAAGTTCTCCAGTTTACGTCCTATGACATACTCTTCATCACGAATAGAACCCATCCATTGATAGTACAATGCAATCGACTTCTTCTGAACGAAATAGCAAACAACAACAGTAAGGGTGACCGGGTAAGCCAGTCGGTAGGTATCAGGACTACTCATCAGAGCGGAGCCTGCGGTCGTGGTTAGTGCACTGCTCAAGATGACCCGACATTTGCAATCGCTTACCTTGGTATCTCTCGGTGGCATAGGCAAACAATACTGGCGCTATCACGGCACCAAGGGCGGTGCCTCCAATTGGTAGAACGAGGGATTTCGTGATTGCCACGATGTCCGGGTTTCGAAGCCCTTGTCCCTGGGTTATCTATATAGTAATTCAATTAGAGGTGTGAAGTGCGGCCTATCAGGTATTGGGCTACGTACTTGGTTGATAGCAGCACTCCATCTATTCTCAGGCAAGATGAAGACAAGTTGATAGGCAATCTTCCCGTAGATGACTCCGATAGCCCAGTTCTATTGAAGTCGCTGGTTAGGAACGAGCAGGTGGTCAGCAATTGTGGAGAACACTAACCTGCAGAAGGAACACTGGAATGCTTTGCGGCTGACGATTAACTATTGGGTACACAATGTAAAGCTGAACAGCCAGTGACATGAGGCACGGGATGATCATTCCCAGCGTTACGAAGATATATACGAATTTCAAGAGCTACCGTTGCATCCGCTTAGTTAGATGTACCCAGGGGCTGATGAAAATTTCTGAACTTACGGTGATGATATAGCGTCGACATGTTTGCTTCACGATCTCCAAATCCCCGTTCCAGTTGTAATAGGCCACAAATTTGCGGAGAACCCACTCCAAGGCCAACAGGCAGCCCCAAACGAAGTATAAACCTGTGAAGAACGAGTACCCGTCGTGGATGGTGGCCAGATTAGGCAGCAATCTTCCAAGAATCAGTCTTCCCACCAAAACTAGAAGGGATTACTGAGGTTAGCGTAGACTACTTTTGACAATGCTAAGGGTGACACTCACGCGGTGTGATGAGCAGTGTACAGCCAAACATCGATCCAGAGAACCACATCAAGAACAAGAATGCAATGAGCTAGTGAAGGGTATTAGTGGTGATATGCCAAGCAACAGTCAAACCCAGCACTTACTCTAAATTTGAAGTTGGGCGGAGAGTAGACAATATTGGTGTTCGAATCATTGAGTAAAGCAGCATCAGCGGGGTTGATTGGTGTTCCGTCCTCTTCAACGGGGATCAACATCCTTCTTTGTGGATTCAATGGGGCACTGTCGAAATTAGGCACCCGTAAGAAGCCGCCATCCTTCGTCTCTACAGCATCTCCTTTTAGAATAGCGTCAGCTCGGGTTTGGGTGGAGAAAATCCATTGCAGGTTCTTCTGCCAGGTGGCGAAGGTCAAGGAATACTCTTCGCTGGCCTTCCGCCCTCCGAACATAAACGAGGTGAGTCGAAGGGAGCGAGAAGTGATTCGCCACCACTGTTCAAATAGCCCAGTGAATATCCGTTTTGGGCGTGTAGAGCTCAGGGTGAGAGGGATCACCAAGTGATAGACTAGCAGATCTATGGGGATGTTCGACACAGCGGCACTGTTAATTGAAAGTTAGAATAAATGTTAGAGCTGCGCGATCATTTGCAGATATATATCTTACAGTCCATCCAACCTCAAGTCAAGCCTTAGTGGCAAAACGGTGCTCGAGATCCAGGCAACCGCGTACACCACCGTTCCCAATCCCAGCAAAATCATTCCCATGTACATCAAGCCCGAAACGGCGATCTTCCGTAACTGGGCGAATACGCTTCTTTCCAAGATCTCTCGCATCGGGTGAAACTGTGGATCGTTGGGATCCCGAATGAACCACATGACACCCGGTCGGACTACTTTCCGGCACTGCGCAATAAACACTGAGAAGTGGAACATGAAGCCAGTCCCAGCAAACCAGTGCAGGAAAATGCAAGTGATGGGGGATTGGCGCTGGAACAGCCAACGCGAGCTGATGGAGGCATTGGGAAAGACGGGAAGTGTCGAAATATCCAAAAGATACCCGCAAATGATGGGGAACAGAATCAACTCGATGACGATGAAGAAGATAACCTTCAAGCATGAGCCAGCTAGCTGTATCGTTCGTCGTGCGGCTCTGACCACATTCTGCCCATACATGTTCTCGGTGCGTGCCAAATACCACATGGCAACTAAGCCAAGCACTAGATAACCTACGCCAACCGTGGACATCTTGTAGAAATAGCTTGTTCCGAAAGCGAGGTTATTCCAGAACACAAGACTGCTTTGGAACATAGCTGAATCTTGGAGCCAGTATTCCAGCAAACTTTGGTTTCGTGCAGCTGAATCGATATTTTCGACAACGGTAGCGTTTTGGAACAAAGTAGATTGAACGGCCTCCCATAACGTGCTGACATGTGTGCCCAAAGATTGGCCGTATTGTGCGAAAACGTCAAGGTAGTATCCTACATCCATGAAAGTGCTGAAGACCGGCTCGACAAATCTAGCCGCTAAGCTAGTGATACTGGCCCACAGCCATGGAAACAGCGTATCCAGGAGAAAATCAATTAGAGGATCGGTGATAGTACGAAGAATGCGAATCGGAAGACTAAGAATGGTCAGAGGCTTGATCAGGATGACCGTTTTACCAATCGAATAGGGCAAACACACAGCCAGACTTAGACAGAAACTAATCAACACAACCATTAGCAGAGAGTTCTGGAACAGCATCCAGAAAGGTCCTCTCATCCCGATAGCTTCAAGGACCCCATCCAAATCATCCCCGGCGTTTCCTTCGGCAAGAGGGATATCTCCCCCATTGTTGGCGTTCTCTTCATTGACTGCTGCTGGCTCATTGTTGCCATCATTCTCTCCGTTTCTCTCGATCTGCTCGTCATCTTCCAAATTCTCCACCCAGTTGCGGATATGCTGAAATATGCCGCCCTCCTCACCATTTTCTTCTGCTGGAGGACCATCCACAAGCTCCAACTCCTCTGGCTCTGATTGATCCTCATTGTCCGTGGCTGGTACGCCCTCTGCTGCCTGGCTTGACGAACCTGCGTCTCCTTTCATTGCCACATCAGCCTCTTCCGAAGGGCCATCTCCTGATGACTCTGGTAGTGTCTCTGTGTCAATGGACGTAGGAAATACATCATCCGAGGTTGATGGCAGATGTTGAGGCTCAACGCCATCTTCAAAAGTCAGCAAATCTTGAGTTGATTCCAGAGGCAAGTCTTCAGAAATGACCGCTGTCAGGATGCATAGATGAGTAAGTCAAGATGGGGAAACTCAAAGTACAGTAATCATACCAGTTGACTTTGATGACTCCGGAGCCACGCTTTTCTCTTCACAACTAATGGAGTCCAATGGCTCATCCTTCACATCTGAATCAATTTGATCGTTACCGATGCTGCTATTGTCTGCAGCACCCCCGAGACCACCAGACTCTGCCTCGTCCTTCGGTACATCAGAGAGGATCAAGGTAGGGACCGATCCTTCGAAATGAATATCCTCATCTTCGTCGAGTCCAGAGTCAGAGCTATTCTCGCCCTTAAGCGAATCCAGAGTGAGATGCTCTTTACCAAACTCACGAGCGAAGAATTTGGAGACCACCATGGCACGCGCTTTCGATATTTCCTCCATCTTGTCCGCTGAAAAGCCAGTTCTCAAGGAACCAAACGGCTTCATAAACAACCGAGGGTCAACAAGATTCCACTCGCTAGAAATAGGCGATTCTCTAACAAGTTGCTCCCAGACAAGTATATCGGAGGGGAATATCGAAACCGACCCATTCGACTTCTGAGCAACCATTCTATCACGCATGGCCTGGGAAGCTTGAATCTGTTCCTCAGTAAGGCCATCCTTAGCCTCTCCAAATGGCTTCATAAATAACCTTGGGCTGACTTCGGACCAGTCAATAGAATCGGACCCCTCTATGGAGGCTTTGAAGAGATTCTCCCAAGTCAGAATATCCGAAGTAAACAGCGCCGAAGCACTCTTTGATTTTCCTTTACCCATAGATAACCCTCCGGCTAGATTGTCTTCAATAGACATAGAAGACATAGCCTGGGTATGGGCATGGGTGGATGTGCTTGGCATGGATGTTTCCGGCGACTGGGAATCATCGTCACTGGTTTTCTCAGTCGCATGATCGACAGTATTAGGAGGAACAAAATTAAATGAAAATGAGCTATTTTCTTCGCCAAAAACGTTATGACCATCAGCAGGTACGGTTGGATCGGCTCGTCTACGGTTGTCCGGTTGATTTAGTCCGCCAAATGAATCGGGTAGATTGTCATTTAATGGGGGCCGCAATAGACGATTGATATTGTCCTCACGTAGCTCAGGCGCTTGAGGTGGGGGAGGAGGGGCGGGAGCTACGGGTGGTTGGAACTCTCTTATGTTCGGGTTGTTATTTTCCAAGCCATCCATATCGATAGGGCCATTTTGAAGAATCCATTCCCTGATCAGGAATCCAGTAACGAACAATACGACAATAACACAGGTTATAATCTGCCCTTCAAAACAATCAGCTAGAAAATTGCTATTTTAAGTGGTGAGTAATATGTGGTGACTCGAGGACTCTCGACATATACAATACCCGGCTAAATCTCTGTAGAAGTCCGAATTCTCCTTGTCCATGTTGGAGAGTGCATCAAGAAGAAGCGAGGAAGAGACATTCTTTGAGGTGAGGTCATTCCCGGCAGGCAAAGAAGTCCGATTACCCCCAAGTAAGGCCTCCTCACCACTAGCAGCAAAAGCAAGCACATCTCCAAGCCAGAAATAAAACCTGACCATCCAGACCGTCACGTAAGGTAGGAAAATAAGCCACATGAAAGCAACAAATATCGCACGAATCCAAGTTTGAATTGCCAAAAAAATCCGAAGGGGAATTCGCTTCAAGAAAAGGAGAAAAGGTATGTTCTCAGGCATCGCAGGATCGTAAACTAGAATCCACGGTTAGCGTGAGGAACGCATGTTTCGTACCGACAGCCGACTTACTAGGGGTGAAGGTGAACGGATGTTTGCATAATTCGCAGTACCTAGAGAAAGGGTGTTGTTAAGTACAACTGCCCCAGAATCGGGATCCATTGAGGGCTTACTTTTTTTTGCTGTGTGAGAGCCACTGGATTAAGCTATTGAACACGGGAAAAGGAATTGAATAAAATAAATCCCGTTGTGTCACTTGTCGCTATACGGCTTACCAGTCTTGGTGAACAAACTTGATACTTCCAGAACATTTACACGGGTAGAACAAAGGATCTTCTGGAGTTCCTTCTGACCGACACACTCGGCAAATCTCCACTACATAAAGAGAAATGCGGTTAGTCCAAGCAGAAGATTTATTGAATGGGCCAATGGTTCTTGTGAGTGAATGAAGCGAAACCCTCTGTGCAACGCAAACTCTCTGGAAATATGTACCTTCATCATCTTCCATTTTGGAGAACTACAGAATCTTAATAGGAAAGACCAGGTGAAGACTACCTTGAACTAACAATTTGGAAGTCAGGACCGAAATCACGTGCATAACCCAATGATTAACTGGAGCCACTGCGTCACTAAAAATTTGCGAACCTTTTAATCACGCACTAGTAAAGATTCATATTTCTGACAGGTAAGCATTCTGGAGAATATCGAGCCTAACCGACACCCTCTGCTCGCCATCGCATACAGCCAGCCAGCCAGCCATCCCAACCGACACCCCGTTACCACCAATTGAGGAAGAGATTCTAGACAGGAAAAAGGCTCAATTCGTGCTTCGTTGCATTAATCAATTTCCTAATCATTATTCACGAGTCTATTTATGTTCCTGACGTAAGAGTGAATTTGAAAGATTTATACACGTATTACAAGTTGAAAAAGGTCAAAATTGGTGGTGATAAATGTGGAGGGGATGGTGATGCGAAGGTGAATTAAAGAATAAGTACGGTTTTCTGGCTTGCGTATCAACAAGAGGGGATCGGCGTGGAGGATCTCTCCACCGCCGTAAACGAGAGCCTGCGTGCAATATGTGTGAGGGATTCGGGCTGCTTGCCTTTGCCCTTATCCAAGGGTAACACATAGATGGTATCCATGCGGGTTGGCGAGGCCTCCTCATCATCTGTGATAGGCATTGAATAATCCGAATCGGTAGCTGAGGTGCTGGTAGTAGTAGTACTAGCATGCGACACAACAGATTGCAAAGACTGCGTTTTTCTGAATTCTGGCTGGTTGGCATGCTTGGGAGTGTGGAGTCCTGGGTAGCTGATCGAGCGAAGATTGACCTTGGCTGGCGTGCTGAAGAGAGCAGGCTTTGGCCGCAAGGATGTCACATATTCAACGAAATCATCTCTGATCTCCTCACATGTATAGACCACCGAGTCTGAGGAGCTGGGGTTGGAGTAGGTGATGGGTGACTCTAACTGAAAATCATCCAGCACCTCCTCGAGCATGCTTCTGGTGTTTTCCGGACGCTCGCTAGAAACACACTCACACGAGAGCGTCACGAGATCCTCGACGGTCAATTTGCTCATTTGCAACGGCCCGTCAGCAATGAAACGTCTCCCGCTGACGGTTGATCGAAAGTATCTGTTCAAAAACTTGGTTTTCGCAGAGGAGGATTCAAGAAGCATGGTTGGTTGAGTGTAGTGGATGGACCGAGTACGTATGGAAGCACTAGCACTACCGAAGGGGAGTGAATAGGAGGGAAGTCTTCTCTTGAGCTATGTGTTCCGGCAAACCAGTTGCCAGGCAGCTTATATACGAATCACAGTTATATTAAAAATGGTAGAGAGTTCAGCTCGCCCATATATAGGCATCACGATAAGGCGCACTGAAGTTACAAGTCGAATCGATGATGTAAATGTTAGAAGGTTGGCGACAGGGTGGCACAGATTGAATTTCCGAAGGAAGATTTCGACTGTTCTGCACAGCAATTGGCGGTCAAGCGCGAGCAAATCGAAGCCCGAGAAAACGTAAAATCAGGGGTATGAGCAATCACCATAGTGCCTGGGATTGATTGTTTCATCTCCCGTGACAACATCCGTGAATAGTAGCGTTGGTGAATAAAACACAAGCCGATCAAACCCCGGCTGAAACACCGCAACATCGGGAACAATCTGGTGGAACCCCAAGGCCATTTCGGGGGGAATCCAACCGCCGTATGGAACTCGCATGTACCAACTTTGGGAAATTCCATGGACTGCTCCCGCCAAGTGTGCAATGTGGACATATACCACTAGGCTCGTTGAATTGAACCCTCCACGCGACTCCAATTGCAAACAATTGCCCAACAATATCTCGTGAAAGGTAGCAACGTAACCTGCCAAATCATCGTGATGTCAAATGCGAGGTGGTGGTTGCCCATTTTCGGTTAAATTTTTGAAATCCATTCCAGATATCTTGGGACCACTTTAGCACTAGACTGGTACCATGACCTTCGTTAATTAAAAGCCTCACAAGAATCTAGATGCACACGCCCCACAGCATTCTTCCGCTTCCACCGCAAACGCTGTGTCTGTCAGGTGACCAGTTGGATCTTGATATGCATGCGCATGAACCGTAATCAAGTTGAGGCCGAAGCGATATAAACCAAGCGGGATTCCTGAGAAATAGTTGCATGTTTATTAATAAACAAAGTAAGGGTGTATGGGGAGGAATACAAGGTGGATTATGAGCGCCTTTTGTTGGAAGCAACAGGTCTATCGGTGATGAATGACACCTTGACATTCCTTATCAGCAATAAGATTAAGCGGTGGTTTTTATTCACTATTATCTAGAAACCGTGAATCTTGATGCTCTCCTTCTTGCTGATGCCCTGCTGGACCAGGAAAGTGGCGACCTTGAGACGTTGATCTCCTTGAAGCTGGATAACCTCACCGAGCTCCTCGTCCTCAACAATGGTTCCATTGCAAGCAAAGTCCTTCTTGAAGGCTTTGAGCATTCTCTTTTGGTCTAATTCAGCGGGGAGACCTTGGATGGTGGTCAAAGTCTTTCTACCGTTACGCTGTTGAATACGAATATCTAAGATAAAGATGTTAAGGATAAGTTCGCAATCAAGCCCAACATTAGGATGAGCCATCTAGCGCATTTCTGAAGCATTGATTCACTCCGTAGTACACTTGCGAGCCAAGAATCAACAGATGAGCTAGCGTAGCGAGCTAGAATATACTTCTGAATATATAATATAGTTGAAGCAGAAAATGGATACGAATATAGCCGGTGGGGGCGGTGTTCTCTTCGTCACCAATATCGGCGAAGGGATCTATTAGAGGAATCCGGTTAGTTTATTATACAACGACGAAAGCATCGTGCGTCTTGGGTGGCTTACCGTAGGCTTTGAGATTCTCAATAGACATTTTAGGTTGAGATGAAAAAAAACTGAAACACTAAAGTTACAAGGACAAGGTAAAAGGGGAGCTCCTTGGAAATATATAGTGACCCCATCGTCCCCTACTAGGGGATCATACCCGAGTGCGCAATTTTCACCATCTTCAAACAAGCTAAGTACCTCTTTTCTGCGGCGGATCATTTTTTTTTCATGTCAATCGGCTGATAGGATGGAAAATTTATCGACTAGTCTGAAGTCTCCAATGAACTAGCAACTATGGTTATTTGCGGTGTTTAAGATTCAATCAACTAGGCAACTTCCACGATTTATGGTGTTTGAGAGCTTGTCATTGATAGTTCTGGTGCACATGCAATAAATCGATGAATACTCGTTGGTTGAACTCTATTTACATCTAAAACTTCATATGAACTAGATTATTTGTCTATTGGCCTATTGGCCTATTGGCCTATTGGTCTATTGGTCTATCAAGTAGATAATTAATCATATCAGTTGATTAGCTTCGTCTGAGCCATGTGGCGATCCAATTACTTGTTCTTCTGCTGGGCATAGAGGTCGTTGAGTGTACAGTCGAAGCAGAAATGCTAACTGTGTTGGTTTGCCTCGAAGCGATGCTCGACGATCCGAATTCAATCCCTCCCTCCAGTTCTTGTCGAAGGACCGGTGGCGAGGAAACAACAATCCGAGGTGGAATTGGGCCAAGGCGAAAAAAGTAACTAGGGAGTCGGGTTAGAAAGAGGCACATCTTCCCAAGCACGTCGTGTGCATTCCTACCAAAGTAAGGCGAACTCGATGGTTGCTACACTTTCGAAAAAGACGACCTCGAAATATTCGGAATTTGCTGACAGAAAGAAGAAAAAGAATAATCGGGCCTGCCAAGTTGGGGATAAATCAATAGCGGCCTCAGGAACATATCTATTGCGACCATTATTACCAGATAGCTTATCACTCCTATAAATACAATGACCTTGAAGGAAACGCTAAGAGAATGGTGTTAGTGTTCGCCAGGAGTGCAAATTCAACACGTGCGTACTGTAATAGGTTCAGCTTGTTAAGATATACGGTTATAAGCTCACGAGTGCATCTGCTTCGCTGCAATCGGTTGACGTAGCCATGCATGGAGAAGATATGATGTCGAAAACTACAGGAGACGTAGAAATACACTATGAAATTGAATACAACCACTGAAATCTACACGGTTGTGGGTTAGGATGGATGGATGGTTCCAGTGTTGGTTCTTTTCTTACCAAGGAAGAGCCACCCAACAGGGCGTAAAAAGTGTTTGCGGATGAGGCAAATGTTGCAAGAGCTAAGGCGGTGGTTGTGTTAGTGCTGAGTAGAAAACGCCGAGTCGTGTCATGCGGAATTACCGAATATTATCCTTTTCTCTTGCGATGCCAGCTGTATCCGAATTATCCCCCATCCCTTGGATGCCAACATACGAAATATATAGTACGACATGCTGCACAGAAACATCAACGATGCTCTTGATATTTGCATCACGTTCGTTACCTCTCCTAGTGATAAACTCAAGGTAAGGCTAGGTGGTATTGTAATGCGCACTTTGCTACATGCCTGTTCTAGAGATGATGTTGAAGAAGAAACCATTGAAAAGGCTGTACGTCATGCTTATAATCGATTGAGATGCTAGAATCAAGTGCAGAGGCAATGTGCTCTGGAGTTGCCAGTAGTTAGTGCACTTTTCATGTAAGCAACACACTTTAGAGTTACCTTTCGATATCTATACCAGTTGATAACCCATAGCAGTGTAAGCAACGGCCAAACCCCTAACGCATAGACTGTGTAGATTGTGGGCAATGGTATATCTCCAGCGTTTAGGTGATTGACTTTCGCATCCTGGATATTCAGAAGCACCGCCTTGAACTAACGAAGAGTCAGCCTGTGGCTACAGCGATCCAACTACAATATTGTGAATTACCGCAAATCGAACCGATATTGGTGAGCAGTTCATTAAAATAATGTTATAGATCCCATCCTTGTGGACGGTATACGTAAAGGCGGGGTTCTGCATATCTAAAGGTTCTGAAGCCCGGGCTGGATTCAAACTCGAGAAGGAGAGGTAGTTTCCAGGGGGCAGAAAGGAGAGTGAATTGCAATAGCTTCCTCCTGAACCTATTATGTAGTTGGTGAACTAAGGCGCGTTTTAATTCGGGTTGTACTTTCGAAGGAAAGGGTGGATGCTACATACCCCGGACCAAGTCTCATCGTCAAGAGCAATCAGCTTTATTTGGCTTGTGTAATTTTGTGCAGCGATCTGCTTGATATCGACGTAAGGAATAGCACAGAAAGTCACACTGTTATTGACCCTAACCTTTGAATCCACAAGGCCGAGATTCCCGATTGAGAATTGGACTTGTCCTCCTGATAAGAAACTGAATTGGGAAATGAAATAAGGGTCCTTGTCCGGAAACAAGAGAAACTTGTCAGACGAGTAAATCATAGAATTGACGGAAAGAAACCATGCTGACAGAGCAACCAGCCACCAAACAACATGCATATTAAGAGAGAAAGAGTATGGGTATGAAGGCTTGCTAAGGAGAGCCAAGTTAGCCTTTTCTACATTCTGGTTGCTTGAGTAGTTGCAGGCGTTGGAGGAAACGTACCTTCTACAATGCTTCAAGCCAGAGTTTCAAGATCAAATCAAAGTCACGTAAGATCCGTAGCTAAATATATCATGGAGTGTAAACGGTGGGCAGTAATTTGCTTCAGCCATGCATGGTAAATGTTGTGACAATCCTTAAGGGATGCATGGTTTAGATACCAAATCATCACCTGTGTACTTGTATTAACTTTGATCATGGGCTGAGCGGATTGGGCAATATTGGGTATTGGGTATTGGGTGATTGATGGTGGATCTAATAGCATCACTGCTGTTGTGTGTATTTTTTTATTCCTTTTTTTTCGGCTCTGCTTGCAAGCTCTCTTTCCGCATAGCATATCTTGACTGGCACCTGTGCATGCACGACCTTCCGTGATTCTGGAGCCGAGTTTGTAAGTATATTTCGCTGTTATGCCATGTTCCTGTTTGGTGGGAGGTCTATTCGTGTTCAATTGACTGTTTATACTAAATCCTTTGGCATTTTGCTCTCCTACTGTTGCCATTTAGCACATCACTTTTAGTCTTCAACACTTCATCGTTTTTCCTTACTCCACGCTTCTCAATTTGCTGAGGGGTTTTACAGTACTTCGTTTGTATATTGCTTGGTTTATTCAACCTCAACCCAAAAGTACCGCTTAGTTTTTCTGGTGCTGAACTCTTTTCTCCTTGAACTTTATTGGTTTGCATCTTTCCATTTTGTTAGCATACTCCGTTAGAATCTTCTTATTTTAACTTTTCTCTACTTTTCTATTTACTTGTTTATCGGAAACTTCTTCTGACGTTTGCTTTCCTGCGGCTTGGTACATACAAATGCTTTCGATTCTTTAATTCCTACATCGCAGACGCTCGGTCTTCTCTCTATCGAACAACCACGCTATGAAAAGAAGTAGTGATTTCGGAAGCCATTCGCAAGACTCTACCAAAAAAGCGCGGTTCGGACAAAACTATAGCTATCCCTCGCTCCCTGGTGACGCATCTAATATCGGCTTAAGCCATCCTGCTGGTTCCACTAGTGATCTCTACAGCCAATATCCCCTAGCTCATCCCTTAATGATGCCTTCTCAGTATCCACAAGGCATGGCGCAGTACCCTGGCGCAGGCCAATATGGCAATCTCGCTCAGCTTCAAGGCATGGGCTCTTATGGCGCTGCCGTTGGCCAGTATCCTGGCGCTCAAGGTCCGCCTTTTCTTTTCTTTCCTGGCTCTCCATTGTAACCTCAACAAACGCTCATTTTTTTCAACAGGAAGAACCATTTACATTGGAAATGTTCCAGCAGACACTTCAGTGGATGAGGTACTTAATCAAGTCAAAGGAGGACCCGTCGAGAATATCAGGATTCTGCCGGAGAAAAACTGTATCTTCATCTCCTTCTTGGACGGCACCAGTGCCGCGACCTTTTATCACGAAGCAAGCACTAGAAAGCTCTCGGTCAAGGGTCAGGATCTCAAGGTCGGGTGGGGAAAGCCCTCGCCAGTCCCGAACAGCGTGCTTGTTGCTGTTCAATCTGGAGCTAGCAGAAATGTTTTCCTTGGAAGCTTGGACGAAACAATTACCGAAGAAAAGATCAAAGAGGACCTGTCAGTGTTTGGACCCATAGATACCATCCGGATACTCCGCGAGAAGAACATAGGGTTTGTTCACTTTCTGTCCATTTCCAACGCCGTGAAGTGCGTTTCTACTCTCCAATCGGATCCGCAGTGGGCAGGCAAAAGAGTCAATTACGGAAAGGACCGGTGTGCTCAGACGCCAAAATCTTTCCACAACATGGGCTTCCCTGTTGGCGCCGGTATGAATGCCATGGGATATCCCGGGTTTCCGGGTGCATATGGTGGAATGGGTTTCGATCCTTATTCCACTGGTGCTGATCCAACCGGCCAGGCCGGGTACCTTGCTGCGGGATATGGCGGCATGAACCCAGTCGGGAATCGTACGATCTACCTCGGAAACATTCACCCCGAAACTACATGCGAAGATATATGCAATGTGGTTAGAGGTGGTATTCTCCACCAAATCCGATTCATGGCTGATAAGCATATCGCATTTGTAAGCTTTATTGACCCTATTGCCGCGATGAATTTCTTCAACCTCGCCAACTATAGCGCCATTCTGGTGAAGAACAGGCGTCTCAAGGTTGGCTGGGGCAAAAACACTCCGCTTCCACCAGCCGTCGCAATGGCAGTGCAATCAGGCGCCACACGAAATGTCTACATCGGAAACATCGACGAGTCTATTGACGAGGAGAAGCTCAGGCAGGATTTCTCTGCTTTCGGAGACATCGAGCTGGTGAACATGTTGAAGGACAAGAACTGCGCATTCGTCAATTTCACAAACATCCTGTCTGCAGTCAAGGCCATTGACGGTATCAAGTCCAACCCTGACTACAGCAACTTCCGAGTAAACTACGGCAAAGACCGATGCGGAAATCCGCCCAGACCCCCGAAGAGTTCTGCGGAAGCGGATCTATCGGGCGGATTTCCTTCGGGTAATGGAGATATGTACATGGGCACCGCATTTTATGATGCCATGGCTGGTGGAGCTCCCAGGGGTGTATAAGGGCCACACATCTTATCAATTTCATATTATTTGTTACTCATTGCCTAGCTTGATAGCGGTTCTCATTAGCTTTGTTAACTTCTAGTAAATACTTTTCCTCATTCATTCATTCTTGATTTATACTGGGGTGGTGGATGATGTCATTGATTGGTTTGGTCATATTGTTGGCAGGGTGCTTGTCTAGTGCGAGCACTCTTCAATCAACAATGGAGCTTCGTTCAGACCTGTCCATTCCTCAGTTTCTTCGCTTCAACGATGAGAGCTGGGTACCCTCACCGACGAAAGGAGTAGATAGATTCATGTTGGATAGAAAAGGTGATGAGGTGGGGGCTGCACTGTTCTCCTGCACGAAAGTTGGCTAAACTATTGTCATGTTAGGTTGCTAAAGCCACGACAATCGTACGTTTTCAGGATGGCCTCTCGTTCCCTGAACACGTACATGGCGGAGGTGAGGAATTCTTGGTGTTAAGTGGCAGTTTTTCCGATTCTCTAACGGGAACCGCCCATGCTGGAACCTATGTTAGACATCCCATCGGCTCTTCACACTCGCCTTGGGCAAATAAGGACCCGGGCACGGGCGAACCCTGCCACATCCTGGTGAAGCTGCAGTTTATGACTGACTCGGACGAAACACAAAGCTTGGTGATTGATTCTCAGACAATGGAGGCCACCAAAGTCTCCACCGAAAATCCAGGTATCGAGCGCTGCTTACTTTACGAAAACAATGGCACACAGGAACGGGTTTGGGTCGAGTGGTGGGGCGCCCGAAGTGTGGAGCAAGCTTCCCTCGGGATTGGGAATTACTTTCAAAAACACACAAGTGGTGGAGTGGAGATCTTCGTATTAGAGGGAGAGCTGAGAATCGAGGCTGATGTGTATGGAAAGTGGAGTTGGATTCGAGTGCCTAGTGCTTGGCTAAGCCAAAACCTTACTACAAGCATCTCCGTCACACATAAAGGATGCAAGTTTTGGGTGAAAACTGGACATCTTCCTTAGCCATAGTTTATTGAGCACATTCTTCAGTAAAGTATTCTTGTATACACAAGACCGATCACTAATGAATCCTAGTCATACTGGGCTAACACATTGAATATGCTAATGCCGCTGTCATCACAATAGGATAAAGTAGCTCAACACGTAGAATACTAGTGGCCGAGTCGTAAGGAGAGGTCGGCAATGGGGCGTTAATCAGTTGAAGATTTGTTGCTAGAGTAACCTTCTTTGTAGGATCACCAGTTGGTTGGGTGATCTTTCTGGCTTCTCGAATAGTTGCTAAGGCTACTCTATTGGTCGGGGTAGCTTTCACATTTGGCTTAATTGACTCGAATCGGTCAGATCCCACTGGTGGATATGTAGGCAATGATTTGTCTTGCACGAGTTGGCTTAATTTAGAGTTGTATCTGGATAGTGGGGTGTTGTGTTGGCTTAATTTAGAGTTATATCTGGATAGTGGGGTGTTGTGTGGTATAGCCTCGGTTGGTGATGGTTGGGCTAGGAAATGAGGTTTAGTAACATACTATGTCCAACCAGAATGGCTCTTACCTTTCGTGGTTGTAGCTTTGGCAGATAGATTTATATTTGCACTAAGGACCCCTTTGTATTTGATATCCTTCCATTTCTTGGGAAACATGCTGAAACACTTGTTGACACAGTCCAAGGAAGCCCGAGAGGTGCAGGAGTCTGTACAGCTAAAGGCCATCTTTACTGAACAAAGGAATGAACTTCTCGATCGAATATGGGCCAATACACGTTGGCTTACCTTCTTTAGCCGACATTGCCAGTGAGCAAAGACTCCAACATAGAAATCCAATCGATATTCTTAGAGGTTTACGGAGTAACATATTTCAGCAACGAAAGGGTTGATTCACCGCTGAGAGAGGGAGTTAGGCGTTTCTCTCAATGTGTCTCGCACGCTCGAAGAAAGGGAATCCCTTTGGCCATGATGGCTGCTGACTCATATATATGGTACTTGTATCTTTCTTATGCATACATCCAAGTCAACAAACATCAAATACTCGATACATCACAATGCATCCGCATCGATTTCCCCTTTATTACAAATGTATTGTCATCAGCTGCGGCTTCACATATCGAAGAGATGAACACTAAATATCGGTCGGTTAGGTGATTGGAGTGGTTGTGGTGCGCTAGGTAAACTTACAGAATTCTGGGTCTTAATCGTTGCGGGCCATCTGTTTGGAGTTGAACCGCAAAGATATAACTGTAAATGAAGGCAGAAATCGCT
>MCFE01000554.1:0-58824 GCA_002104905.1 Basidiobolus meristosporus CBS 931.73 | reverse complement strand
CAGACTGTAAAAGAGGCCCTAAATAGCCCTCAGACGAAGTTTTGGAGATCTGCAATGACTGAGGAATATCAGGCCCTGATGGAAAATCAAACTTGGGACTTAGTCAAATTACCAATCAACCGAAAATCAATTGGATGCAGATGGGTCTTCAAGACAAAATACAAGGCTGATGGTACAATTGAAAGATACAAAGCAAGACTTGTAGCCAAAGGATACTCTCAAACAAAAGGACTTGACTATACTGAGACCTTTGCACCGGTAGCCAAGTTTAATTCCATCAGATTAATATTGGCTATTGCAGCCAAATATAAGTTCTTTATTCATCAAATGGATGTAAAAACTGCATTTTTGAATGGAGAACTTGATGAGGACGTGTATATGGACCAGCCTGATGGTTTTGTTGACCAAGATAACCCCCATTTGGTCTGCAAGCTTAAAAAGTCACTATATGGTCTCAAACAATCACCGAGAGCCTGGAATTGCAAGATAGATTCTTATTTGGAATCTTTGAGTTTCAAAAGGAGTAATGCTGACTATAGTATATACTATAAACCAGATAGAGCAAATCCAGTTCTATTAGCTCTATATGTGGATGATCTTATTATAGCCGCCAATAACCTAGAAACATTGGAAGGGACTAAATCCAGCCTATCTAAGGAGTTCAAGATGTCCGATCTAGGAGAACTTAGTTACTACTTAGGGATTAAGTTCTCCATAGACAGAAGTACCCAGACTATTACCCTAAGCCAATCCAAGTATATTCAAGATATACTAAAGAAGTACAAAATGGAAGACTGTAAACCGGCAGCTACCCCAATGGAGACAAACCTTAACTTGGTCAAAACTCAACCAAATCAAGAGAGCTTGGTGCCATCTGAAAGCCCTGACTTTCCTTATCAATCTATGGTCGGCAGTCTGATGTATATCATGCTTGGAACACGTCCAGATATCTCATATTCAGTGGGAGTTGTCAGCCAACATAATCAGAATTATGGATCTGATCATATTGCAGCAGTTAAGCGGATTTTTAGATACCTAAAAGGAACTGCTGATATCTGTTTAAGATACACTTATAAGGATTCAGAACAGGATCTTGTGGGATACTCTGATGCTGATTGGGGACGAAATTTAGAAGACAGAAGATCCACCACAGGATACACCTTTCTTTACTGTAAAGGAGCCATTTCATGGAATTCAAGAAAGCAACCAACCGTAGCACTTTCTACTACAGAGGCAGAGTATATGGCAGCCTGTGAAGCTACAAAAGAAGCAATGTGGTTAAGAAAGCTCTTTACAGATTTAGGCCTATGTCAAAAAACGCCTATTACTTTATTTCAAGATAATCAAGGATGTATACAATTAGGTAGAAATCCAACTTTTCATGCTAGAACCAAGCACATAGATATTAGACATCATTTCATACGTGAAGCTATAGAGAATAACTTAGTTAGCTTAGTTTACTGTCCTACAGATGAAATGATTGCAGACATATTTACCAAACCATTAGCTAGAGACAAGTTTGAATATCTTAGGTCAAAATTAGAACTAGTCAGTATGAACATTTAGCTGAGTGGGAGTGTTGTAAAAATTCGTATTTTCCACCAAAATATTCACCTAACTTAGTCACTTAGATCATCATCTTCAAATCCTAGAGAATACTGACCAAATTCCTTGTTGGGATTTACTTAGAATATTTTCACCAAAATACCAGGTACCCAGAACATGAAAATTCTCAAAGTTGTCCAAACAGCCCCAAACTTTGCACACATGTTCTTGGGACCTTCCTTAACCTATTCTACGTGTTTGTAATGCCAAGACCATGTAAAAGTATAAATACTACTTTTACATTCAATAAATCATTAAGTGAAAACCACATAATCTACTTGTTCTCCCAATCACTTCCAATATCTCCAAGACTCTTACAACAAATAGCCCTCAGACAAAGCTTTGGCGATCTGCAATGACTGAGGAATATAAGGCCCTGATGGAAAATCAAACTTGGGACTTAGTCAAATTACCAATTGACCAAAAATCAATTGGATGCAGATGGGTCTTCAAGACAAGATACAAGGCTGATGGTTTAACTGAAAGATACAAAGCAAGACTTATGGCCAAAGGATACTCTCAAACAAAAGGACTTGAATATACTGAGATCATTGCACTTGTAGCCAAGTTTAATATCATAAGATCAATATTGGCTATTGCAGCCAAATAAAAGTTTTTTATACATCAAATAGATGCAAAAACCTCATTTTTGAATGGAGAACTTTATGAGGACATGATATAGACCAGCTTGATGGGCTTGTTGACCAAGATAACTCCTGTTTAGCCTGCAAGCTTAAAAGGTCTCTATATGGGCTCAAACAATCAACAAGAGCCTGGAATTTCAAAATAGATTCTCATTTGAAATCTTTGAATTTGAAAGGAGTAATGCTGACTATAGCATATACTATAAGCCAGATAGAGCAAATCCAGTTCTTTTAGCTCTATATGTGGATGATCTTATTACAGCTACCAATAAACTAGAAACATTCAAAGAGACCAAATCCAGCCTAACCAATGTGCTCAAGATGCCCAATCTAGGAGGACTCAGTTACTACTTAGGCATGAAGTTCTCCATAGACAGAAGTACCCAGACTATCACCCTAAGCCAATCCAAGTATATTCAAGATATACTAAAGGAGTACCAAATGGATGACATTAAGCTAGCAGCTACCTCAGTGGAGACATGTTGTAGGAGTTTTGGAGATATTGGAAGTGATTGGGAGGACAAGTAGATTATGTGGTTTCACTTAATGATTTATTGAATGTAAAAGTAGTATTTATACTTTTATATGGTCTTGACATACCTAACATTTAGAATAGGTTAAGGAAGGTCCCAAAAGCATATGTGCAAAGTTTGGAGCTATTTGGACAGCTTATTTGATTTTCATGTTCTGAGTATCTGGTAACTTGTTGAAAATTTTCTAAGTAAATGCAAAAATGAATTTAGTCAGTATTCCCTAGGATTTGAAGGTAATGATCTAAGTGACAAAGTTAGGCTAATATTCAGGAGGAATTGCAAGTTTTTACAACACTCCAACTCAGCTAAATGCTCATACTGACTAGTCCTAATTTTGACCTAAGATATTCAAGCTTGTCTCTAGCAGATGGTTTGCCAAATATATCTGCAATCATTGCATCCAAGAGACAGTAAGCCAAGCTAAGTTATTCTCTATAGCATTGCATATGAAATGATGTCTAACATCTATGTGCTTAGTTCTAGCATGAAAAGTTGGATTTCTACCTAATTATATAAATCCTAAATTGTCATGAAATAAAGTAACAGGCATTTTTTGACATAAGTCTAAATATAAAAAAGCTTTCTTAACTACATTGCTTCTTTTGTAGCTTCACAGGTTGCCATGTACTCTGCCTCTGTGGTGGAGAGTGTGACAGTTGATTGCTTGCTTGAATTCCATGAAATTGCTCCTTGACAGTAAAGAAAGGTGTATCCTGTGATGAAGCTTCTGTTTTCTAAATCTTGTCCCCAAACATCATCAGAGTATTCAACAAGATCCTGTTCTGAATCCTTATAAGTGTATTGTAAGTGCATATCAGCAGTTCCTTTTAGGTATCTAAATATCTGCTTAACTGCTGCAATATGATCAGATCCATAGTTCTGATTACGTTTGCTGTCAACTCCCACTGAATATGAGATATCTGGACATGTTCCAAGCATAATATACATCAGACTGCCATCCATATACTGATAAGGAAAGTCAAGGCTTTCAGATGGCACCAAGCTCTCTTGTTTTGGTTGAGTTTTGACCGTGCTATAGTTTGTCTCCATTGGGGTAGCTGCTGGTTTACAGCCATCCATTTGGTACTTCTATGGTAAATCTTGAATATACTTGGATTGGCTTAGGGTAAAAGTCTGGGTACTTCTGTCTATGGAGAGCTCTATCCATAAGTAGTAACTGAGTTCTACTAAATTGGATATCTTGAACTCTTTAGATAGGCTGGGTTTAGTCTCTTCCAATGTTGCTAGGTTATTGAAGGCTATATTAAGATCATCCACCTATAGAGCTAATAGAACTGGATTTACTCTATCTGGCTTATAGTATATACTATAGTCAGGGAGTTATCTTGATTGGCAAACCCCTCAGGATGGTCCATATACACATCCTCATTGAGTTCTCCATTTAAAAATGCAGCTTTTATATCAATTTGATGTATAATAACTTATATTAGGCTGCAATTGCCAATAGACTTGTTCTGTTGGATAGTGCCACATTGAGCCATGAGTGCCAGATGATGCCATAGTGTACCAAGGAGGCCAAGTGAGCCTATGCTTGGCCACAGAGTGTGAAACACAGCTCTGCATCTTCATGCAAAGCAGCCCCTGTGTTTTACCCATAGAGCTGGAGAAAATCCATTTTTTGACCTTTTTTTTTGGATCAACATTGTTCAGGATGTGTGAGAGAACAGAAGGACTGAAGACATGCATCTGATACCCAATACCCATGGCACTCAGAATCTAGCTCCTGTAGCTTGTATCATGTCACAAAAATGAATGGCACTATCTTGGTGCACTGTAACAATCTGGCACTATAAGTGCTTTATATAGGTTTTACTTTAGAGCTAATACTTAAATATAGTGCCAGATTGTAACAGTGGACCAAGATAGTGCCATTCATTTTTGTGACATGATACAAGCCACAGGAGCTAGATTCTGAATGCCATGGGTATTGAGTACCCAATGCATGTCTTCAATCTTTTTGTGCTATTACACATCCTGCGCAACATTGATCCAAAAAAAAAGGTCAAAAAATGGATTTTCTCCAGCTCTATGGGTGAAACACAGGAACTGCTTTGCATGAAGATGCAGAGCTGTGTTTCACACTCTGTGGCCAAGTATTGGCTCATTTGGCCTCCTTGTTACACTATGTCATCATTTGGCACTCATGGCTCAATGTGGCACTATCCAACAGAACAAGTCTAATATCAATCCAGTACAATATTCCATCAGTGGATGATATTCCTCAGTCATTGCAGATCTCCAAAATTCTGTCTGAGGGCTATTCAGGGTCCTGTTTACAGTCTGGGGCTCATTAATGTGGACTGAATAGGCATAGGCTAAGTTTGTACCCTCATTGACTTGGTAAATTAGGCAATTTCTTGTCTGGTTGGATATCCAGGCATTTGATACTGGAATGACCACTTCTGGGATATTCCTGGCCACTGAGACAGGCTGAACCACTGTTGTAGAGTCCTCTAGAGTGAAAATTTCTCATTGTTTTGCTCTGATTCTATCCTGACAATTGATGGACTTGAGATCAGATTTTTGTCATCATTTGAAGTCATTTTTGGTGAGAATTTTGAATTTTCATCAAACAACACATCCTTGGACTTGATTGGCTTCTTTTCTTTGGCATTGTAGAGTTGGTATGCCTTACTTTCATTGGGGTAGCCCAAAGATTTGCATTTTGCACTTTTTGGCTCAAAATTTGACTGATCTCTGGGCAGTGTCTTGGCATACACTGTACACCCAAATATTTTTAGATGTCCAGTACTTGGTCTATATTCATTGCATGCTTCAAATGGAGTAGAACCACCAAGTATTCTGATATAACTCCTGTTTTTAAGGTATACAGCTGTGGCAACTGATACTGCCTAATAATCATAGAATAATTTTTGACCATGGATTATAGATCTTGACATATCACTTATTGATCTGTTTGCGCATTCTGCTACTTCATTTTGCTATGAGGAGTGAGTTACAGTGGAATCTTGCTTTATTCTATGAATTTTGCAGAAGTGGATAAAGAATTTTGAGGTATATTTCCCCCATTTTCTGAGTGGATTTTCTTGATTTTTTCACCAGTTTCTCTCTCCACAATAGCTTTAAGCTCCCTGAACTTAGACTGAGCTTCTTCTTTTCTCCCCATGAAGTAAATAAACATGTATATTGCATAATCATCAACAAAAGTGATTGAATACTTCATCCCACCTTACAATAAATCTGTATAGGTACTCCCAGATCTGAGTGAATTAGATCTAATTTTTTCTTAGTTTTGATTAACCCAGAGTTCTTAAGCAGTTGCCTAGCTTGCTTCCCATATACGCAGGCTTCACAGTACTCTAAACTAGCTGGGAGATCAATTTTTACTCCAGAAATTAGCTGATCTTTGATTTTTTTGCGCAAATAATCACAATTGATGTGCCCAAACCTCCTATGCTAACACATTGATGTCTTCATATAAGTTACTTATATTGGCTTCCAGATATGATGGAAAATAAGTCAACTTGTATAGATTCTGATTTCTGATACCCAAATCAATATGGGCACCATTTTGAACAGTGATCCTGCTTCCAGAATTGTCAAAGCTGAAACTGAGTCCTTCTGCAGTGGCCTTGGTTACAGATAGTAGGTTCTAGGCTACTTCTAGTACATAGAGTACTTCTTTCAAGGTCAGTGTAGGGCTTTTGTCACTGCTTCTAAGGTTTAGTTGGATGGGTCCTTCTCCAACTGCATCAAGTGTACTATTGTCACCCATGAAAACCTTCTTAATTGGAATTTCTTGGCAATGGGTAAAGAGTTTTTTTGGTGTGTAAAATATTGAGAAGCTTCAGAGTCAATATACTGTGTCTGAGAGTCCATGTTTGTGGTCATACTTAGTGCTGGTAAGAATAGTCTATCTTCAGCTGTTGCAACTCATCCATGATCAGGCTTCTTTTGCCAAATATTTCTCTTATTGCAAAACTGGTCTGAGGTGTGTCATTTCCATTTGCATTAGATGCATGGCAGGTTGCTGTTGCCTTTTTAGGCTGTTGGGTACCTTCTTTGTGGTTTATTGTTGCTTATTAAAGGATTTTCTTCTTCCTTTGTATTGGTGCTGGATCTTCTTAACTCTTTATCCAAGAGCCTTCCATTGCCATTATTTAAGGACAAGTCTTCAGTTCTGGACTCTAGGGCTGATACAAGGCCCTAAAGATTGTCAGTCAGGCTATTCAGAATGGTAATTATCACATCCTCATCAATAGTTGACATACCCACAGATTCCATCTTATCCACCAGCAGGGTAATTCTATTTGTTAGATTTTTCATTTCTTCTCCTGGCTGCATCTTTGTAGTAGAGAATTTTCATCTTGGATATATTTTCTTAGCTGCCAAACATGACTAGTAGGTGTCTTTTGATGCCCCCAGGCATTCTTTATCATATTTGCCTTTGAGCATTGAATTTGCAATTAGTATTTAACATTATGGCAAATGCTGTTACAGGCACTGTGTTCTTAATTCTGGTACTTCAGGGATTCCTCTCCCACGCTTTTAGGAGGGTATTCTTCTCCCATGACAATATCCCAAATGCCTTGTGCATGTAGCAGCATCTTCATCTTTACCTTCCACACTTGGTGGTAAAATCCATCCAACTCTTTGGCAGAGGGAAAAATTCCAGTAATAACAGTAGTAGACATTGCAGAGAGTGGTAGCTTGGGCTCATAACCTGTTGCAAGAGTATTGGAGATATTGGAAGTGATTGGGAGAACAAGGCAATTGTGCAGCTTTCACTTAATGACTTATTGAATGTAAAAGTAGTATTTACACTTTTACAGGCTCCTGGCATGACAAACATGTAAAGTGTTGTAAGAATCTTGGAGATGTTGGAAGTGATTGGGAGGACAAGTAGATTATGTGGCTTTCACCTAACAATTTATTGAATGTAAAAGTAGTATTAATATATTTACATGGACTTTGCATAACAAACATGTAGAATAGGCTAAGGAAGGTCACAAGAGCATGTGTGCAAAGTTTGGGGCACTTTGGACAACTTTGAGAATTTTCATGTTCTGGGTACTTGGCAGTTTGGTGAAAAAATTCTAAGTAAATCCCAACAAGGAATTTGGTCAGTATTCTCTAGGACTTGAAGGTAATGATCTAAGTGACTAATCAGGTGAATATTTAGGTGGAATTACAAACTTTCACAACACTCCCACTCAGGTAAATGTTCATACTGACTAGTCCTAATTTTGACCTAAGATATTGAAGCTTGTCTCTAGCTAATGGTTTTGTAGTGTGTCTGCAATCATTTCATCTGAAGAGCAGTAAGCTAAGCTAACTAAGTTATTCTCTATAGCTTCACATATGTAATGATGTCTAATATCTATGTGCTTAGTTCTAGCATGAAAAGTTGGATTGCTACCTAATTGTATACATTCTTGATTATCTTGAAATAAAGTAATAGGCAACTTTTGACATAGGCCTATATCTGTAAAAAGCTTTCTTAGCAACATTGCTTCTTTTGTAGCTTCACAGGCTGCCATGTACTCAGCTTCTGTGGTAGAAAGTGCTACGGTTGATTGCTTTCTTGAATTCCATGAAATTGCTCCTTTGGAGTAAAGAAAGGTGTATCTTGTGGTGTATCTTCTGTCTTCCAATTTTTGTCTCCAATCAGCACCAGAATATCCCACAAGATCCTGTTCTGAATCCTTATAAGTGTATCTTAAGCAGATATCAGCAGTTCCTTTTAGGTATCTAAGAGTTCACTTAACTGCTGCAATATCATCAGATCTATAGTTCTGATTATTTTGGCTGACAAATCCCACCAAATATGAAATATATGGACATGTTCCAAGCATGCTATGCATCCAACTTCCCACCATAAATTGCTAAGGAAAGTCAGGGCTTCCAGATGGCACCAAGCTCTCTTGATTTGGTCATGTTTTGACCAAGTTAAGGTTTGTCTCCATTGAAGTGGCTGCCGGTTTACACTAATCTATTTGGTACTTCTTTAGTATATCTGGAATACACTTGGATTGACTGAGGGTGATAGTCTGGGTACTTCTGTCTACAGAGAACTTAATCCCTAAGTAGTAACTGAGCTCTCCTAGATTGGACATCTTGCATGTCTTAGAAAGGCTGGATTTAGTCTCTTACAATGTTACTAAGTTGTTGGCAGCTATCATGAAATCATCAACATATATAGCTAATAGAGCTGGATTTGCTCTATCTGGCTTATAGTATATACTATAGGCAGCATTACTCCTTATGAAACTCAAAGATTCCAAATAAGAATCTATCATGCAATTCCAGGCTCTCAGTGATTGTTTGAGTACATATAGGGACTTTTTAAGCTTGCAGACCAAATTGGGGTTATATTAGTCAGCAACCCCATCAGGCTGGTCTATATACATGTCCTCATCAAGTTCTCCATTCAGAAATGCAGTTTTTACATCCATTTGATGAATAAAAAACTTATGTTTGGCTGCAATAGCCAATATTATTCAAATGGAGCTAAACTTAGCTACTGATGCAAAGGTCTCAATATAGTCAAGTCCTCTTGTTTGAGAGTATCCTTTGGCCACAAGTCTTGCTTCATATCTCTTTATTGCACCATCAGCATTGTAGATTGTCTTAAGTACCCAACTGCATCAAGTTGACTTTTTGTTGATTGATAACTTGACTAAGTCCCAAGTATGATTTTCCATCAGGGCCTGATATTCCTCAGTCATTGCAGATCTCCAAAATTCTGTTTGAGGGTAACTTAGGGCCTCTTTTACAGTCTGGGGTTCATCAAGATCAACTGAATAGGCATAGGCTAAATTTGGACCCTCATTGATATGGTGACTTGGGCTTTTTCTTGTTTCAATTTGATCTCTGGGCATTTGGTTCTGGAATGATCACATCTGGGATATTCCTGGGCACTGATCCAGGCTTATTCACTGTTGTAGAGTCCTCTAGAGTGAAAGAACTTCTTGGTCCTGCCATGATTCAATCCTGACAATGGGTGGACGTGGGATCATATTTTTGTTATTATCTGGTGTCATTTTTCGTGAAAATTCTGAATATCTGTCAAACAACACATCCCTGGACTTGAATAGCTTCTTTGCTTTGGTATTGCAGAGTCTATATGCTTAACTATCATTGCAGTAGCCCAATAATATGCACTTTACACTTTTTGGCTCATATTTTGACTGATTTTTGCGCAGTTTCTTGGCATATGCTGTACATCCAAATATTCATAGATGTTCAGCACTTGGTCCATATCCATGCCATGCATCAAATGGAGTAGAATCACAAAGTACTCTGTTATAACTCCAATTTTTGAGGTATACAGCTGTTGCAACTGATTCCACCTAGAAATTATAGCTTAATTTTTGATCATGGATCATAGATCTTGCCATATCAATTATTGATTGTTTTGCATGTTCTGCTACCCTGTTTTGCTGTGGCAAGCTTGTTACAGTAGTCTCTTGCTTTATCCCATGAATTTTGCAGAAGTGGATGAAGAGTTCTGAGGTGACAGACACATGACAATTGATGGAGAATTAATCATAAAGCATGGGAAATCAGATAAGCTACACTGATGGCACTAGATTAATTCAACTCAATCAACTGCAACTATTGCACAATCTTTATATGATACACTCATCTGAATGGTCTTTTCTCATCAGTCCTGTCATCACCACTGGATTTCTTTTGACATATTAGTGCCCAAATATCTGTATGAAGGCTCATCATAGATACATGGGCTATGCAAAAATCATTTGGCAAGAACTCAAATAGATCCAACATTGACTTCTCTGGTTCAGACCACACAAGTAAGTTGTATATCTTCTGGTGATCAGATGTAATTTGCAGGTTGAGATCCATTGGTCAAAGGGGTAAGTGATGGTCTAATCTTCTGTTCAACTGTCTTGTATTTTGTTTGAACTATGACTGTCTGCTATTGCATACTTAATGAGCAGCTCCAAATGTTGGGGTGTATATTGTCAGGCTCCTTGTCTTCTTCTATAGCATGGTGTGTCTTCTGGTAGGCAGTATGTGTTCACTTATTGTTGAATGTAACACCACAGAAGGTGGACTTTAGTCCTGGGTCTGATCCTTGTATAGTATACCACACTGACCCATTGGAATAGTTGGTAATTGTGGCCTTAGTACTGGCTTCCCTTGGCATACCTAGCAGAAGGCCAAAGTTTGCCTTCTGGCAGATAAAGAGGGGAAGCCAGACCTTCATATCTTGTACCTCAATAGGAAACTTGTGTACCACACCATAGAGTGGACTAGATCCTGAGTTTGCATCAGTGATGTTCCATCCAACAACTCTATCAATAGGCAGTAGCTCTTTGCTTCTAAGTGTCTTCCAGAAGTCTAGCAGCATCATGCAAATATCTGATTAACTCTCAATATGGCAGTCAACAGGGTCATCATATATGTATCCTTTTACCACAGCAGTTGAAACAGAGTAAGAAATCTTATACCGAGTACTGTCATCTTACTTTTTGTGGTCTTCACAGCTTGTCTGAGTTATATGAGTGTACATGTGCTCAGCAGCTTGTTGTCTTGCTCTAAGCCACTTATCAAAGGTATTCCTAACAGATGGGGATACACTTGTGATCTCTCCAACCAACAAAGTGAGGCTCTGTTTCAACAGCTTCTCAGTAATCAGTTGAGGGCTTGAGTAGCTTGCTATCTTTGATGTCTCCAAAAGTGAGATAATGGATCTTGGGTGGGCAGTAAACTAGGCTTCTTGCCAATGACAACATCAGGATCTTCAAATTGCGGTCTTCTTAGGATGTGTTTGACAGGTTCTTCAGGAAGGTGTCTTTTGGTAGCAAAGGTATCAACTTTGTATTATCTGTTATTAGGGCTGCTTGTTCTCACTGTATGAGTCCCAACAGTGGCATCAACTGTAATCATTCTGGTTGCTGAGTTGGATTTCCAGAAAAGGACTCTCATCCCTCCTCTTTGGAAATTGGAAGGGATCCTTCTCCCTTCCTTGTCAGCAAGCATTCCATCAGCATCAAACTGTATAATTGACTAAGCTCTGTATCTTGGACTGTACAAGAACAAACTTGGGAAAGAATCAAATATGATACAAGATACCTACTCTGAGTATTTCTCACAAGTAGTGCCTCTAAGGTCAGTTGGCTGTCAGCGCAGTTTTCTTGGAGTGTCCTGTGGTCTGGGAATGGAAGTTTGGACAATAGCAGGTGGCAGTGATCACACTAATCAACAATTTGGCATATTGATAAAAGGGATGATGATTTATTGTTGAGGGATTGCCACCTTAAATACTTTTCTCACTACCAAAGAGATTACTAACCATGGTGTTCCAGAAGGTTTTGGTGGTCAAATAGAAATCTTGATGACATCAGAATGAGCTAAGAATGTTCTAAGTAGCTGCTGGAAGGCTCTAAGAGGCACAGCAAATTCAACCAATCAGGGATCAGTGTTCTGGAACCTGTGTAACATAGCAATACCATATATGGTATGAAAATGGTATGAATAGTGATGCAGTTTGGTCATGTGTTACAGGTACTGGCTTTGGTAACTGCCTAATATAGAAATACCAACATCCAGTAATCTTACATAAAGTGGGGATAACTTATACATTATGGTAGCACATATCATAGTCAGCTGCCTTATGGTAGAGTACTGATCAAGTAAGACAAATGTGATAAAACTAATATAAGGGTAGTAGAAAAAAGGGAAGTAGAAAGTATGCAAATGAGCACATCTGTCAGTGGGTGTCACTGTGACCCCACTACAGCATATTGAATAGTGAAGAAACCAGCTTGTACCCAATAGAAGCTCAGCATACTTTGCTAAAGTTGTCCTAATAACAACTAGTTGCTTGTTTTATCCAACCTAACTTTACATTACTTGACTGACTACCCATGCATTGGGGCTGCTTAGCTTCTTAATGTCAAAGGCATAGGTTTCTCCATGTGTACATCCCCACTCAGTAAATCCCAGCTCTTCCTGGCTGTCCTCCACATACCAATACATTAATTCCATGACCAACTTGAAGATCATATTCTTGATGAGATTGGGGTATAGTAGTGCTTGCTTCTTGACTTATCTTTCTATTGCCACACATATCCACTCTATAGGAAACTCCCAAAAGGTGAAGCAAAGCCAACTATCCTCCAAACACCATGCTAGATAGAGTTGAGAATGGATGCAGTGGTGGCAGAGATCCAAACATTCAGCATTATGCATGTAGTATAGCTGCTCAAACCCTGTCACAAACTTTGTGTATGACAGCTGTGAGGAGTACTTTATAGCTTCCCAATCTTTATTGGACAGCATAAGCTTCCTTAGACAAGTCCCACTGGAATAAATCTAGAGTGTATCAATGTTTCCACCAATGGTGGTAGATTCTTGACAGGATGGACACCTTGCAGTGGTGGCTTTTTCTGATGTGAATGCCATACATTGGTTATCACATGCTGTTATCAAAACAGTTAATGGGTTATATGTTTCCAGCTGCATGGCAGTTTTCCTGTTGTATCAAATATATGATAAGTTGATCCTGGCATGATTTTGACAAGAAGTAGTTCGTGCCACTGTTAACCAACAGGTTCTCATATTTCCTAGTCTTTGACTGGTACTAAAGGTTCAGCACCTCATCTGCCAGTCTTTGCAATAAATCCTTGCAATATTCAAGTATGTGCTGTTAAGCACTGCTCTTGACAAAGTGTAGCAACCTTTTGGTGTGCCAATTAATGTTTCAAAGTTCTACTGTAGACATTGTAAGAATCTTTTGAGTTCTTGATGCTGTTGCTTTGCCAGTCAGTGGGATCTCCACACTGCTTACAGTAAAGAGCTTACAGGTGGTGGTACTCAAGCTGCCCTTTGTCACAAGCTCATATACCTCACAGGAGCTTGGCTAACTTGACTGCACCGTCAATTATTGAGAAAGAGCTGTTTTTGTGTCAGCAATTCTTCTTGGCTATTTTTGGATTCCACTTGTTCTGGGCTGATGTTAATAATTGGCAATAGCTGCAGCATTTTCCTCACACTTCCTTGTCTCTGGTATGGTTGCAGTTTTCTCCCTTTACTTTTGCCTCTATCACTGCCAGGTCCCTCCCTACTACCTTGCCTGAGTACCTCTTGTATTTACTACATTATCTCCTAGATAAATGCTGCACTGGTGTATCCACTTTGCCTGCATGTTCCTTACTGGCACTCCTCCAGCAAACTGATGTTTCATTACTTTTTGTTTTCAGCATTTATCCATGCTTGTGAGATGCTCCTGAGGAAGCTTCTGGCTTTGAACACTGCCAGGTCCTGCACTGCTACATCAAATGAGTGCTTCTTGAGTGAAACTACACTTCTTCCACATGAAATGTTGTACTGGTGCATCTAGTTCTACCTGTTTGTCCATTAAAAGCACTCCTCTGACTAGCTGGCATTCTTTGATGCTTATTTAGAGCTTTTTGCCCTGGTGATAACTGGCTCTTGAGTAAGCTGCTAGTTAGTGATCATTGCACTCTTATTCCTTTGCATTTGCAAGCATCTGCTATTCTTGAGAAACTTTCTTGGCATACCAATACTGGCCCAAAATCTGTTGGCTTATCTGAATATGAGACAATACTCATAAGGAAGGTCAAGCGCATTATGCCTGGCATTGAGTTCCTGATGGCCTCATGGCATGCCAGACTTAAGGTGACGGCACACTATACAGCTGAGGCCTTCTGAGCATTGGCCCACTCATCATTGTTGCATTCAACAGCTTCACATATCTTTAGTATTGTTCAATGTTAAGGCTTTGGTATCAGTATCTGAATTGCAAACTCCTGTCATGGGATAGCATTGTCAGTGGGCTTCATCTTTATGTACCTGTATTGGGCTTCAAAGACTGAGCAATGATCCTCTGCTATTACATTGGTAAATTGCTTCATTCTTGAATGTGACTTTGAGCTACTTAAGCTCCTTTTTGTAGCAAAGATACTATGTTCTCTTCCTTATATACTGACTGCTCTACATATTATATACACACCTTATCTTTGGACAGTTTCTTAATTTCTCTAGGCTAATGCATCTATACCACCGGCAACTGCACCTAATTGCCTCATTAATGCCTTGGTATGAGCTGACTATAAACTTGCTAACACTAGTGGGGAGAATGTTATGAAGACACTTGCTGGTCTTCCACTGAAGTACTGCATTTGATGCATTTCCATCTACTAGAGCATTGTGCTCAGCTTGTGGCTCAGCAGCAATTCTCAGTTGCCTACTTGTATAAGAGCCTGAGGAGTACTTGTTACTACCTTCAGCAGGTACATGAATAACATGGCCTTTTTTGGGTGTAGCCCTGCTTGTTGCACTGAAATTCATATCAAGCTATGGTCCAACTATTCTTCTGCTGCTGTTGTCAGTGGGGCTTAGCTTGGAGCAGATAACTTTGTCTTACTTTTGGTGTCATATATTTGGAATGGGTCAAAGCAAGGAAAACAGAGCTGCATACATGCATGTAGGTGATGCCACAACTTTATATATTGCTACTATAGTGAGTCCCAATTGAATCTTGCATTGATATAGGTGCAATGCCTTGTATACAAGAATGTCTTAAACTCACCTGGGTACTGACAAAGTAGTGATATAATGGCAATATGTTCTTGGGTGTCAAGCTGTTTGCCACATGGGTGAGATCATTTTTATTCTACACCATAAGAGAAGAGAAAAAGCTATGTGTGTATTGTAACAAGCCTCTCACCTTGCAGTACAAAGACAGCATAGGAATTGTCTCAAAAAATGAAGACAGTGTTTTGTAACAAAAGTCACATTTGAACATTAATCAGGCACTACTGGGCTAACAGTAACTTGTTGGCCACCTAATGCTTCTGTAGCAGTATTTGGCTGCACCTGTTACATGTTGAAAACTGAGTCAGGTTGTATGTGACTCCTTTATGCTCACCTCAGCCATCTGAATATGGCCTGCAGAGTGATAGATCTGAAGAAGAATGCACACTGATGGGTTGTTAGACCATCCCACCTCTCAACTGTACCCTGCATCAGCTAGGCAAAATCTCAATATGCTTTGAGACAATACATGATATCCTCAATCTTAGACTCAAAGTATACTGTAGGCAGTGTTTCTCACTTCTACAGCAGTGTTCTGACCTTGTTTCAACTTTTTGGCTTTTTTTCTTTTATAGTGGCCTTACTTATTTAGGAGTTGCCTTTCTTCTTGAGATAATATTGCCTAACATGAAATTCTGAGCTCCCCTTTAACCCATAAAAGCTTAGTTTAGGAGTCTCTAAAGGGGTAGTTAGACTTAAATGGGTTTCTTTAGAGTAAAGGGGCTTCTTACAGTGGTCTCTAAAGTGAACTTTACACTAGAGGGGCTTCTTGAAGGGGTCTCCAAAGTGGTCTTTAGACTAAAGGAGTGTCTTTAGAGTAAAGATGCTTTTTAGAGGGGACTTTTCCAACAGAAAAGTGGAAGTTTTCTTGTGGAACTTAGATTGGATCCTTCTGAGCTTTGCAGTCTCTTTACTGATGTAGCTAAATATCCAAGCCTCAGGTGATATAGTCTTATCAAACTTCTACTTCTTCTTTCCTACACACTTAGAGACTGTGGCCTGTGCCTCCTGAAATTTCTGTTCTTATAGTTTGTGTGTATTAAGCTAACTAAGCTCATTCCCCAAGTTGTCAGTGAGTTTTGGCTGATTGAGATCTCCTAGTATTCTTGTTTCATGTCCATACACCAAGTAAAATAGCAATTGTTGGGTTGTGTTGTGCACCCTGAATCTGCAGGCAAACAGTCCCTTGTCAACATACTCATTGCATCTACTTACAGCTTTATTTACCTACTTGGTTGGCTTTGTTCCCAATAAATCACTGAACTGCTCAGTGACTCCATTAATTTTGGGTGATATACCAAAGCTTTCAGATATTTGACCTACTGCATTTCCAGGTAGACTTTCAATTTTCTTGCCATAAACTTGTTTCTCTATCAAATACAATTCCACAGTGCATTCAAGCTTCATCAGGAACTCATGATAGATGAAATTTGCACCTTCTTGTTCACCAACTACTAGTACAGCTCTAAGCAATTGGTGGCATAATTGATTGCAACTAAAACCCCAAATTGCATTTGATAGTGATGGGCAGCCTTCCAATAAAGTCAATATCCCATATTTCAAGTGTCCTCACAGACCCCAAGGGAAAGAGTTTGGCAACTCTCTGTGGTTGACCTTGATTGATTTTGCAACAAGATACTCTGGACATCAGCAAAATAGCTGCTGGTTCTAGGCATAATGGATAGTATTGCCATCAAATTTTTGTGATCTAGGGGATTTACTCCATCACTCACAATCTTGATTATTGTGGAAGCACCAACACTGACAACATCAGCTTCTTGGAGAGAGAATGTACAAATGATAACAAACATTGTAGCAAAGCTATACAGCTATAAGCCATTGAACTGAGTATGCAATTAATCAAAAGCTGAAGTTACTTGAAATAGATAAAACCTGTTGTAGCAAAAGCTTTCACTGCGGGGGGGGGGCAATGCATTTGCTCTTCAACAATTTCCCTTTACTGATGCACAAGTTGTACATGGGGCATTTTGGCTGAAATAAGATCTACAAGATATTAGAAAGTTTTGAAAGGACTGGCATGACATTACCAAGTACCTGCTACCCAAGATACTACTTACAAGCTCCTATAGACATTCATATGCATAAGCAATAATACAAATTCAAGGACTGGATGAGCTTGATAGGTATTTTTAGAAGTGGCTTTTGAAAGACATCTCTACCAAGAGTACATTGGAAGCATTGGGGGTCACATGTTGATACTGTAGGAAAATATATACAGAAGTGGATCACCAATGCCCATTTGCATGCCTACAGCTTTTATGCAAGGAGCTTGTAACTGGCTTTGGGTGGTCATACTACAAGCATAAAGCTCAACCTGTAGATCTCTGCTACAGCTCTGTCCATTCTATACTCCATCTTGCTTAGTATGTGGAGAATTTTATCCCTCACTTAACCTTTTGAATTTTTCTGTTATAGCTGCTGTGTGGCAAGATGCAAAGACAAGTCAAGTTATTGACACTACCATAACCAAATCTTGTCAAAAATGTTACCTTCAGATCTGTCATCAATCAGATGAGTGGACACCCATAGGAAAGCCAGGAAAAGCAGGAAAAACTGCAAATAGATAAGTATATGGAGACTCCAATGCCTGTGGCATTGAGAAGCCAGGTAGCTGTAATGTGTAAGTAATTGGTCAAGTAATGCAAGGTTGGGTTAGAAACAACAAGCAACTGGTATTGATTAGGACAAGTTTAACAAAGTATGCCAGACTTCTCCAGATCACAAGTCAATTTTGTGCACTATGCAATTTGGAATTCAAGCAAACATGACTTAGAGTGCTCCCATAAGAAATACTAAAATCCAGCAAGGAGAAGAAATTCTGGCTAAGTACCAAAAGGCTCTTTGCAGATACTCAGAAGGTATGTGTGGCAAAAGTGGTGGCAACCCAGTACATGTTTGCAATGTGTATATGCTTCAAGTCATAAAGAGCTAATGGCAACTTTGCAAGTAGCACACTGAAAAGCTGTAAAGCTGAGGTGATAAAAGTGTGTCAATTGTAGCAGGTGTGTACATATGTAGAGGTCAGTAACCTAAAGGCCATAACATCTGTTGATTTTTGCTATTTGTGATTAACTATGGTAGTAGTGGACAAGCAAATAAAGAAAGGTGATTGTACAATGTAATGTATCAACAGAGCAAGGGGAGGTAAGCAATGAACATACTACTCAGTAATATGATATGGTGGCTTAATACAGAACTACCTTTATGCCAGTGTATTGCTATACTAATGCCAATCAAGGTGCACAAGAAGGCAACTAAAACATCATTAAAGTTTTTGCCCTGTGAAAATCTACCGCTTAAATGCTTAAGTTAGATCAGTTCTTAATCAGATCAACTAGCTTTATGTTTAGCCTATGAGTATATCAGTGTTAAATATCAAATCAGTAGTATTAGACAGCAGATGAATCAGCAGATCTGTATCAGACAGAAATAGATATGTTAAGCAAGACCTAATTGGGTGAGGATGTTGCAATCAAATGAGTCATCAGATACAACCTACATTAGAAGATACAATTTGTCAGCAATTGATCTGGCAAAATATGTATAAGGAGCTGCTGGAACCTCAATAGAGATCAATTCAAGCCTTAGTGACTAAAGTTGTAGCTAAACTCCCTAGTCCTCTGCAACTCTTTTATCATGGCTTGTAACACTGGTAGCAGTAATAATCACAAACCTTCCATGCAAAGAAAGTCAAAGCCACCCTTTAGATGTCTGAGACTCAAGAATGAAAGAATGCTATGCAGCAAATACTAGCTCATCAGCAACAGTTAATCCAGATCCTCAGCCAGCAGTTACAAGGAAAAACTACCGAAGAAGCCATCAAGATTGCCATTGACTATGACTCAGCTATGTTTGGAGTTGGGAGGCCTACAATGACTAATTAGAAAGGCTATAATTACTATGAGAGAAGACAATCAGAAGCAGTGCCAATGGATATAGATGCTATGCAGAAGTATTCTACCTCAGAAGAATGTAAGAAGAAAGGACTGGCTTTGATTGGCACCAGCAAGGTCATATTGCAAAGTACTGCCCTCAGAGAAGAAACAGACACCAGTCAAAAAGAACCTTTAACCACATTGAAGCCTTTGGGCACAGTAACATGGAGGATGAGCTGGAAAGAAGACTCAAAGCTTACTTTCCATATGACAGAACAATATATGTCCCAAATGACCTCAAACTCAGGGAAGCTGTCATATTTGAATGGAGCAATTAAAAGAGAACCTGCCAATATCATGATTGACTCAGAAGCATCACATGAGCACATGTCAGAGTAATTTGCCTTAAAAGCTGGAATCAACTGAGAACCTACCAAATCAGCTCTAGTTTCAGTTGCAGATGGGAACTTGCACATAATCAGCCTTATTATTCAGCCAGTAAGAATGAAGATTAGTGACTTTGAAGAAGACCTACAAGCCTATATATTTGGAAACTGCAAGTTTGATCTTGTACTTGAAAAACCTGGCTATTTTAGTGTAATCCATCAATTAATGGAGTACCCATGCTACTCAGATTCAGAAGGACAACAAGACCTTTGAGCTATTACCTGCCAAGCTGGATTTCAACTTGGTCAAATCCAGTCTGTTTGGAACAAGTGAGTTTAGCAAGACACAGCTCTGTAGAGCACTCAGAAAAGGTGCCCTGATGCTCCCCATGATGGTATTACAGGAGGATTCCTCTACTCCAGCACCCCAGAAGGTCCAGACTCTTTTTTGAGAACATTCAATTGTGATTCCAGATGAACTTGCAAGCCTACCACCAGTCAAGGATGTCAATCATGTCATTAATAGGAGATGTCCCACCAGTGAATAAGACAGCTTATAGAATGTGTTCAAAAGAGTTGGAAAAGATGTAGCAACCAATTGATCAGTTATTTGAGCAAGGATATATCAGACCCTGCAAGTGTCCTTGGGAGCACCAGTGCCCTTGTGAGAAAGGAGGATGGAGCACTTAGGATGTGTATTGACTACAGAGCTCTCAATTCAGTTATTGTCACAAATAGGCACCTCATACCTTGGATTGATGAGCTTTTGGACCAACTTAATTGAGCCATCATATTCAGCAAGATTGACCTCATGTCAGGATACAACCAGATTAGGGTAAAGCCAGGAGATATCCCTAAGATGGCATTCAGGACCAGATATGGACATTACAAGTACTTAGTCATGAGTTTTGGCCTCACCAATGCCCCTGCAATATTCATGACCTTAATGCAAATCATCTTATTGTAATGAGACAGTTTTGTGGTAATCAACCTAGACAACATACTGTCATACAACAAGACAGAAGAGGAACGTTTGGTGCATATTGAAAAGGTCTTGAAGAAGCTGAGAGAGAACAAGCTCTATGGCAAGCTAGAAAAGTGTGAATTCCTGAAGGCCCATGTTGAATACCTGGGACACAGAGTGACTAGCACAGAAGCATCCTTAGACCCCTAGGAAGTTGAAACCATTAAGAATCTGAAGCAGCCCCATAGCACATCAGAACTCAGATCACTTCTTGGAATGATTTCCTAGTGTTGGAGATTTGTCAAGTCCTTTGCAAGTATTGCTGTCCCTTTAGCTGATATTGTCAAGAAAGACAAAACCCTGAAGTGAGAAATAGCCTATGAGACTGCCTTTCAGATACTCAAGAATGAACCTGCAAAGCTGCAAAGCTCAAGAATTGCAGACTTCAGAAAAGAGTTTACTCTAAGCACAGATACTGCAGACTATTTAATTGGTAGAGTACTGAGCCAAGAGCACAAAGGAAAGGACTATACAGTTGCTTTTGAGTCCAAGAAGCTGAACTCAGCAAAACAAAACTATCCAGTGCCTGAGAAGGAGATGCTTACCATAATACACTGCTTGAAGACCTGGAGATGCTAAATTGAAGGAGTTGTGTGCACTGCAAAGACTAATTGCACCATGCTCAAGTATATATTACTCAGCAAGTACTATTCAGAAGAACAACAAGATGGAATGGATACATTTAACAATTTGAATTGGAGATTATTTACTGCTCTCAAAAAACTACATAGTTGCGGATGCCTCATGAAGACAAGGACAAGTTGCATAACTTAACTTGGTGCACAAATCAGATCAGCCTAGCTTATTACTAAAGTACGTGGAGGACCAAGCTATTCCTAATGAGGTGGATGAATAGATCAAGACAATAATCCAGGATGAAGCCAGCAAGTTTGTAGTACAGGATGAGGTGATGAAAGCCCTATTGCCTATTGCCCTTATGTTGCTTGCCTGTATTGAGTACATAAGCTACACAATGGATGTGGACATCATGGAATTGAAGGAACATGTGACCTTGTGATAGCCCCAGCATGGTGGCTCAGAATGAGACAAGACATTAAGAAGCCAGTGAAATTATGCCCAAATTGCCAAATCAACCAATGCCAACCACAGGGAGTTGCTGAGTTCTTTCCCCTGGAGCCTGTCAGACCATTTTAGAGTTAGAAAATTGACTTTATTTGAAGACCACCTACCTCCAGGAAATATAACCATTGTATCCTGCTAGTAATTGATCATTTCTCTAGATGGTAAGTGGATAACGCTGTACCTGTAGCCAGTAAACAAGAGGTTATAAGTTTCATCTACCAAGAGATCCCTATGGAGCTTAGATATCCTGTGGAGATTCTATCAAATAGTGGAGCCAACTTTATGGCAAAACATCAAAAGCTTATCTGGAAATGCAGCAGATCAAACACCTAAGAACCTTGGCATATCAACCTTAAATCACATGGAGCCACCAAGTGGTAGAATGAATTGTAGGAAAAATGCTGGCCAAGTGTTTAAATGGAGCTGTCAGTAGATGGGATGAGCATATAGACCAAGAGCTTATTGCCTGCAGAATTAGAGTGCACTACAGCTCTCAGCAATTGCCATTGCACTTAGTAGATGGATGTACACCAAGGATTTCAGGAGATCTCAAACAATCAAAGCTTACAGATGCCTTAGAAGATGAGCTCAGTCAGCCAAGTAGACACTAGCAGCTGTGACAGAGATGTCTAGAGGCACAGTTCAAAGTATCTCAAAGTGCTGAAAAGCTGAAGCAGAGATTTGATAAAACTATATCCCCAGATGCATTGTCAGTTGGGAACTTTGTATTGCTGAGACATAGCACTTGGAAGAAGTTTGTGCCACATTAGACACCAAGGATAAATGCCATCAAGAAATTTATCATTGCATGGGAGGGAGGGGATTCAATATCTATACTTAAGTCCAATAAGTAAAAGACATTGATGATCTGTCAACATTTGAGTGCAATGATAAAGAGTGGGCTGTTGTTCAAGATGACTTATATAGTTTAGCACACCAGCACAACAAGGCTGGCACACTATGGGACCATAAAACACTCAAGGCCAGGCAGAACACAATTGATACATTTTAAGAGGATTATTCAAGACTCAATGAGCAAAGTGATTTTGAGCCAGCATTGGTATGCTAAGAAAGTATTTCAAGACTAGCGGAAAGTATAAAAGGCAGAGCAACAAGGGCAGTATGACTGAAAGCCAACAGCTTCTTCAAGGCCCCATCACATGTAGGGTTCAAAGCTCAGGAGTATTGGCAAAGTAATGACAGACAGCTGGAAGAGTGCTGGTGGGGCTCCAGCAGGTAGTAATGCATGCTCTGATGCATCATATATCAAGGAGAAAATGCAGTATAAAACAAGCAGTACTTGATCATACTAGGAGTGGAAGACCTCACAGTGATAAAGATAAAGATAAAGGGAAAAATGACTACCATTGTTGGAAACAGCAAAGCACAAGAGAGAAGCTGCATTGCTTACCAATTACTGCCTTCTGCCAAGAACAGGCTGAATCCAACAATGGACAAGAATATCTACCTAAAAGTCAACAGCAGTCTTCTCAATAGTTGGCAGTGCAGCTAGTTGTGCAGAAATATAGTGAGGAAGATGAGTTTGTAGGGAAAGATTACTTGCTATTATAGCCTCTCTATTCTTCATTTAGACACACACTGAGGTGCAGTTTTTTCTGCAGTCTTTGCACTGTGTCCTGATGGCATCAATACCTCTTAGTCATACAATTTAACTTTGGTAACAGCCTTTTAATGGAATAATCATAATTTCTCTCATAGAGTGAGGTACTTGGCATATGAAAGTTCTCAATGCTCTCCATAGCACCCCAAATTTTGCTCACATTTACTTGGGACCTTCCCAAGCATACTCAATGTCCTTATCATACTAAGATCTTGTAATGGTATAAACACCACTCTGACATTCAACAAGGAATGATGTGGCAGCCATATAATCTACTATTTCTCCTAATCACTTCCAGTCTTACCAAAACCCTTCACATTATGACCTTAATTTAGTTGCTATAACTGTTACCTTTGAATCTTAGCAATCTCCTACCAAACCCCTCTTCAGGATTTGCTTATAATATTGTCATCATTATGACAGATACCTAGAACCTGAAATGTCTCAAAGGTGTCCAAACAGCCCAAACTTTGTAGACATACTATTAGAGTCCTAACAAGCATATTGTACAGATTTGTTTTGTCAGAGACATGTAAAGTATTAATACTACCTTCATTTTCAGCAAGTCATGGACTGAGAGCCATGTATTATATAATTCCAGTTATTTTGTATGTTCTCCAACTCTTATAGCTGTATATGAGCCCTAATCTGTACTTCTCTGTAGTTTCCACCATGACTTTTACAAGTATTGTCCTTGTAGTGAAAAGCTTCATCAATCTAGCTACCAAGTCTAGAATATGAATGCCAACATACTGCTTCAATAAAGAGGCCCTTGCAATTTCTTGAAGGAGAGGAGTGCTCTCCTAAATGTGTAGGAGAAGAGAACCCTTAGCACTGAAAGTAAGAGCAATGCACCTTAGTCTATATTTGCCAAATTCAGCTAAATGCTCAGAGAGCACTGGTACACCCCTGCTGGTAATGTTTAGCTGCAACAAAGATGTATCTTGTAAAAATATTTTGTATTGCAAAGATGCTCTCTGGAGAAAAAAATACCATATGCAGTTGTTGGAATTGCCATTCTGTTTGGCAAGAGGAAAATATTAGGTATATGTGCTGGTAATTAAGAAGTATGTCCAACTGCAACTATATTTGCAGCTAATGCTAAAGGAAAGGACACAACTTAAAAAAATAATTTCACCCCAGATTTCACAAAAAACTTTGTCAAAATTTTTCATTACAGCAATACAAAAGTGGCTTTTGACTGGTTTCTGCCAATTTTCTCACTTTCTGCTCCCAGGAACTCTATCACCTTCTATGTTTGTGTGCATTGATTGGCTATAGCATCTTTCTTGCACTTCTTACTACCTGACTCAACCATTTCTTGTACTTTTTGTGCATGCAGATTGATTTATTTAAGTTAAAACTTCAGTCGTACCTCAATTGCCTATTTTATTGAACTATACAAGTCCCCATACCCTACAGTAACATTGAGCCCAATCTCACACTTAACAAGTAATTTCATTGAATTCCACCACTCAATACATATTACTGCTGTAATGCTCTGTATCCATGACTTTGGCAGGAGCCCTATGGCTTTATGCAACTGTTCATTTGCAGGTTCCCATACATCCTGGTCTTCAGCCAGCACTGCAAGGTCTAGCACCTCATCTGCTAGTCATTGCAATAAATCCTTGCAACATTCAGGTGGATTTTCTTGAACACTGCTCTGAACAAGTGCTGTAACCTCTTGGTGCCCATTAATGTTCCAAAATTCCACTGAAGGCATTGTGATAACCTTGTGAGTTGTTGACATTGTTATTTTGTTTGTAAGTGGGATCTCCACTCAGTCAACAATGAACAACATGGAGGCTGTAGCACGCAAATTGCCTTCCTCCACATACTCATCTACCTCACTGGAGCGTAGTTCAACTGCCTATACTTTCAACTCTTGCAAAAACAGCTGTTTTCTTGTTGTTAACCCAATGACAAATAATTTGACCCTACAGGTGGATCCAATCCAGATCAGCCATTAGGATCCCATTTAGAGACCATCTTAGCAGCCTTATATTAGTGATCATCTTAACACTCTTATAATGGGATCACAACAGCATTGTCGGTGTGTAGAGTTACTTCTGGGAGATGCTACACAACTCAAGGTGTATGAGGTGTCTGATGTGAGTAATAACCTCTGTGTCTAAGCTGCTGGTGTCTTTGTCAATATGTCACCATGGTAAATGCTCCTGTTTCTCTAGCTTCCTAGATGCTCCAAGTGTCTTCAAAGGCCTCTGCGTGTCCTGTGCACTACACTGAAAAGCTCCTTGATGGCAAGTCTGAGGTGTAACTGTTAAAGGGAGAAGCAGTGATCACCTGCTAATCAATAAGGTTGAAGTGCAACTGATAAAAGGGATGGTTTATTGATGAGGAATTGACTTCCCTTAGGTACTTTTCCAGATTGTAAGTGAATACAAATGACAAAGTTCTAGAAAATTCAAGGCATCACAGCAATTCTTGGTTGCTTTGCATGAAAATGAAGGGTCACGTTTCACACTCTGTGGCCAAGTATAGGTCTGCTATGCCTTTGCAGCACACAATTGCACTATTTGGCACTCATGCTCAATGTGGCACTATCCAATGGAACAAGTCTATTAAACTGTTCAGTGACTCCACTGGTTGTGGGGTGATATGCCAAGATTTTCATGCATTTGATCTGCTGCATTTCCATGCAAGCTTCCAATGTCTTTGACATCAAGGTTTCACCTCTATTGGATAAAATCTCTCAAGGGCATCCAAACTTCATAAGGATCTCATGTTATATGAAACTTGCAACTTCTTGTTCACTGGCTATTGGTACAGCTTTAGCAACTGGCCATTTAGTGGCATGGTCAATTGCTACTAGGATCCAATGGTTGCATTTCCTGGTAGTTGGCAGTCTTCCAATAAAGTCAATTCCCCATCTCTCAAATGGTCTTACAGGCTCCAAAGGGAAGAGTTGGGCAATTCTTTGTGGCTGGCCTTGATTGATTTGGCAGTTTTGGCATGTTTTCACTAGCTTCTCAATATCTTGATTCATTCTGGGCCACCATGCTCTGGCTTTGACAAGGCTATAGGTTCCTTCAATCCCAAGATGTCCATATCCATTGTGTAGCTTATGTATGAAATCCAGGCAAGAAACATAAGGTCAATAGGCAATAGGGCTTCCATCAACAAATTGGTAGAGTGTTTCAACCTGTACTACAAATTTGCTGGCTTCATCACGGATTATCTTCTTGATATCTTCATCCACCTCATTAGGAATGGCTTGGTCCTCCAAGTACTTTAGGAATAGGCTAGGCCAATCTGATTCATGCACCAAGTTGAGTTGTGCAACTTGATCTAATCTTGATAAGGCGTCAGCAACCGTGTTTTTTTTTCCAGGGCAGTAGACAATCTCCAGGTCAAATTGCTGAATGTATTCACTCCATCTTGTCATTCTTCTGGAGAGTACCTTCTGAGTAAATATATACTTGAGGGAGGCATGGTCAGTCTTCACAGTGCATTTGACTCCTTCAATATAGTATCTCCATGTCTTCAAACGGTGTATTATAGCAAGCATCTCCTTCTCATGGACTGGATAGTTTTGTTCTGCTGAGTTCAGTTTCTTGGATTCAAAGGCAACAGGGTAGTCCTTTCCCTTGTGTTCTTGGCTCAGCACTCCACCAATTGCATAATATGAAGCATCTGTGCACAGAGTGAACTCTTTGCTGAAGTCTGGTATTCTTAAGCTTGGCAGCTTAGCAAGTTCATTGTTGAGCGTCTGGAAGGCAGTCTCACAAGCTATGTCCCACTTGTAGGCATTGTCTTTCTTGAGGATATCAGTTAAAGGGGCTGCAATACTTGCAAAAGACTTGACAAATCTCCAATGATAGGAAACCATTCCAAGGAATGATCTGAGTTCTGATATGCTATGGGGCCGCTTCAAATTCTTGATAGCTTCAACCTTGTTGGGGTCTAAGGTTACTCCTGTGCTAGTCACTATGTGTCCTCAATATTCAACATGTTCCTTGAAGAATTCACACTTGGCTAGCTTGCCATAAAGTTTGTTCTCTCTTAGCTTCTTCAAGACCTTTTCAATGTGCACCAAGTGATCCTCTTCTGTCTTGCTGTAACCAATATATCATCTAGGTAGATTATGACAAACTTGTCTAAGTACTCCGGGAAGTCAGTCTGTATCATGGTCATGAATGTTGCAGGGGCATTGGTGAGGTCAAAACTTGTGACTAAGTAACTGTAATGTCCATATCTGATCCTGAATGCTGTCTTAGGGATGTCTTGTGGCTACACCCTAATCTGATTGTGTCCTGACATGAGGTCAATCTTGCTGAATAGAGTGGCTCCAACAAGTTGGTCCAAAAGCTCATCAATCCGAGGCATGATGTACTTATTCTTCACGGTAACTGGGTTGAGGGCTCTGTAGTCCATGCCCATCCTAAGTTTTCCATCCTTTTTCTTTGCAAAATGTACTGGTGCTCCCCAAGGTGACTTGCTGGGTCTGATATATCCTTGCTCCAGTGACTGATCTATTTGTCTCTTTATCACTTCCTACTTCAATGGACTCATTAGACTTGCTCTGTTGGATAGTGCCACATTGAGCCATGAGTGCCAAATGATGCCATAGTGTGCCAGGGAGGCCAAGGGAGTCTATACTTGGCCACAGAGGGTGAAATATAGCTCTGCATCTTCATGCAAAGCAGCCCCTGTGTTTCACCTATTGAGTTGGAGAAAATCTATTTTTTGACCTTCTTTTTAGGTCAATGATGTGCAGGATAGGTACTATCTGGCACAAGAAGTACCGTGTATAGATCTTACATTAGGGCTAATAACTAAATATAGTCCCAGATAGTACCAGTGGACCAAGATAGTGCCATGCAATTTTGTGACATGTTACAAGCCACAGGAGCTTGATTCAGAGTGCCATGGGTATTGAGTACCTGATGCATGTTGTCAGTTCTGTGCTCTTACACATACTGCTCAACATTGATCCACAAAAAAATGTCAAAAAATGGATTTTATCCAACTCAATAGGTGAAACACAGGGGCTGCTTTGCATGAAGATGCAGAGCTATACTTCACACTCTGCAGCCAAGTATAGGTTCACATGGCCTCACTGGCAGACTATGGCATCATTTGGCACTCATAGCTCAATGTGGCACTATCCAACAGAACAAGTTAATTATGTAAGGTGTCTTACTCACTGGAGGGCTATCTCAGGTTTCAATGGCAAAATCCATGTCTCTGACTGGTGGAAGGCCTGAAAGCTCATCTGGAAATACGTCTGAATATTCATTCAAAACAGTCTGGACCTTCTGGTGTACTGGAGGAGAGGAATCATTCTGTAAAACTGCCATGAGGAGCATATGAGTGCCTTTTGTAGTGCACTACAGAACTGTGTCTTGCTAAGTTCACTTGTCTCACACACACTGGAATTGACTAAGTTAAAATACAGTCTGGCAGGTAATAGCTCATAGGTCTTGTTGTCCTTCGGGATCTGAGTAGCATTGGCTCTCCAGTTGATTCATGGATTACTACAAAATAGCCAGGTTTTCCCAAATACAAGGTCAAACTTGCAGTTCCCATATAAATGGGCCTGTAGATCTTCTTCATAATCGTTGATCTTCATCCTTGCTGGCTGCGTAATACAGTTGATTATGTGAGAGTTCCCATCAGCTGTTGAAACTGAAGTTGATTTGGTGGGTTCCAAATTGATTCCAGCTTTCAAAGAAAATTGCTCTGACCTGTACTCATACAATGGTCTTGAGTCAATCATGCTCTTGGCAGGTACTCTGTTGAATATTCTGCATTCAGGTATAATAGCTTTCCTGAGTTTGAGGTCTTCTTGGATAGGTATTTTTCTGTCATGTGGAAGGTGAGTTCTGAGTCTTCTTCAAGTTCATCCTTCATGTTACTATGCTCCATGGCCTCAATACGGTTAAAGGTTCTTGATGGCTGGTGTCCATTCCTTCTCTGAGGGCAGTACTTTGCAATAAGTCTCTGCTGGTGGAAATTAAAGTAATGTCCTTACTACTTACATTCTTCTGAGGTAGGATTCTTCTGCATAGCATATATTTCTATTGGCACTACTTCTGATTGTCTTCTTTCATAGTGATGGTAGCCTCACTGATTAGTCATTGTGGGCTTTCCAACTCCAAACATAGCTGAGTCATATTCAATGGTAATCTTGATGGCTTCTTTGATAGTCTGAGGTCTTTGATAATTCACTTCCTTTCAAGTTCTTTCTTTCAACCCATCAATAAAGTATTCAACTAGAACCAGCGGTCCATTCTTTCAATTTGTCTAAGTAGACATCTATATTCATAGCTGTACTCATGGACCATTCCTGTATTTCTGATTGTCTTCAACTTTCTTCTTAGTAGTGTCTGTTTGTGTGGGAGTTCAAAGGCATCCTGAATTTCCAACACAAACTTATCCCAGGTAGAGATTGTAGAGCACCCCATCATGGTGGCTGACTTGATCTTGTTGTGGTGCCACTGTAAAGCTGTATCGGACAGGCAAGAGGCTGCACAATGTAACTTGCTTTATAGAGCAATTCCCCCAGCCTTGAAAGCTTCTTCAATCTGAAAGAGCCAAGTTCCCAGATTTACATTGACTCTACCATGGCACCAGTTGACCTTCACACTAAGGTTGCTCCTGGAAGGGTTTTGCTGGCTTTGGGCCATGGCAGTCATTCCTTGTTGCTGCTGGCTAAGGATCTGGAGTACTGTTACTGTTGGGTCAGGATTTGCTACATAGCATACTTCCATTCTTGATTTTTGGACATCTTGAGGGAGGCTTCTTCTTTCTCATGAAGGAGGTTTCTGGTTATTGCTGCAACAAAGATGACAAGTCTTGGTATAAGAGTTGTAGAGGAATAGGGAGTTTAGCTAGTATTGTATTCACTAAAACTTGAGCATGTTTTCATTAAGGTTCCAGCAGCTCCTTATATACATTTTGCCAGATCAATTGCTGACTGATTGTATTGCCTGATGCAGGCTGTGGCTGATGGCTCATTTGTTTGCATCATCATTACCCAACAGGACCCTACTTAAAATATCTATTTCTGTCTGATAAGGATCTGCTGATTCATTTGCTGACTAATGTTACAGATTTGATAGATGATACTGATATACTCATAAGCTAAGCATATAACTAATTGATTTGACTAAAAACTGAACTAACTTATACATTCATGCAATAGATCATGACATACATAATGTTTGGTAAAAAGTGTGAATTTGATGTTCACTATAGGGGAATAATCACAGGATCATATATGGGAGGAAACTGGCAAAGTTGGGGCTGCAAATTAGTCCTACAGTGACCAAGACTAGTCAAAAAGTGTTAAGTAAATTGCTAGCAGCTGAATGATACCAAATAGTCCAATATCTCAACACTACCCTCAACTAAATGATTTCTTGATCCCAATTCCTCTCTGAGATTCTCACATTGTGGTCCAGCTAGTGGTTTTGTCCATATATCTGCCACCATTTTGTTGGTTGGACAGTATACCAACTCTGCTAAGTTTTCTTCTACAACTTCCCTTGCAAAGTGGTGTTGTATATCTATGTGCTTAGTTGTGGCATGATTAGTAGGATTTCTTGCTAATGAAATACAACTTTAATTATTTTTTTAAATATATGTTGGCTCATATGAATTAAAGCCTAAGTCTTTGAATGATTCTATTGCCAGATAGCCTCCTTAGTTGCTTGGCAAGCAGCCATATATTCAGCTTCAGCTGTAGATAGGGCCACAGCTGGTTGTTTCTTGTAATATCAAGTAATGGCTGCACCAGCATAAAGAAATATATACCCAGTGGTGGAGTATCTATTAATCAAATGTCTACAACAATCTGAATCACTATAAAATTCATATTTTTGCCTTATACCTTATAGATATCTGAAAGGCTGCTTAACTGCTGTTGATCTGAACTATAATTCTGCATGAATTGACTGACTATTCTAACTGCCACTCCAATATCAGGATGTGTAGACACCTTGAAGTACATCAGTCTACCAATCTTTGATTGATAGAGAAAGTTTTGGTCCACATTTGAGCTGTGTTCACCTAAAACTGGCTCAGATATGCTCAAATCTAGATTATTGTCCATAAGGCTAGCTGCAGGCTTGCAATTTTTCCTTCTGAAGCATCTAGAAATGTCCCTGAAGTACTTTGACTGATTTAGCACAGCTTTCTGTGTAGGTATATCAATATTCACTTCAATTAAAATAGATTAGCTCAAACTTGCTGAAGAGATCTGATTTTCTCTGTTTAAGAGCCTCCTGGCCACCTGTAGCTATTATTGGGTTGTCCACATGAGGAACTAGGATGATCATACTATTCTGAGCTGTTTTCATTTATACCATGATATGCAGTACTACAAAGGAACCCAATCTCCTCCAGATATGTGTCAATCTTGTTATACTATGCTCCAGGTGCCTGCTTAAGCCCATAATACAATTTCCTGAGTCTGCACACCTTATGGGGGCCTTTTAGATCCGTAAGACCTTCTGGTTGCCTCATGTATATAGTTTCTAGCCAATCCCCTTTAGAAAGGCTGTTTTGATGTCCATTTGGTGTCAATCTAGTCTGTGTACACCCGTCCTGGCTAGAGCTGCCCTAATGGAGTTAAACTTGGCAACTGGAGCAAATGTTTTGTCAATGTCTAGTCCCTGGATCTGAGAGTGGCCCTTAGTCACCCATCTAGGATTGTACTTAGAAAATGGTACCATATGAGGTTATCTTGATCTTGTAGACCCACATATATGCATTTTCTTCTTTAGTGTTGATTGCATCATCAGGCAGCTGGCCAATGATTCCTGTGGCTTTGTGACTTGATTTCTCCTTTATTTCAATATGCCTGCTCTTGATTAGCTTCTGAGGTTTGCCATCATACAATCTATACCCTCTAGTATCAACACAATACCCTAGAAGGATCACTTTTCTACACTTTGCTTCCAGCTTTGAGCATTTTTTGTCAGGGATGTGATAAAAGATACCACTGCCAAAGATCCTGGGGGGTTGGAGGTCTGGTTCTTTGCCTGTATATGCTTCAAAGGGTATAGAATCTTGCAGTGCTGTTGTTGGGCATCAATTCTTGATGTATACAGTGGTAGTTACAGATTCAGCCCAAAACTTGTAGTCCACTCCCTTATCATGTAGCATAGATCTTCTCATCTCTACTATTGTTTTATATGCACATTCTGCTACTCCATTATGCTGTGGAGTATGTGGAACAGTGGTCTGTTCAAATATACCTGTAGATGAGCAGTATTTTGCAAACTCTTTTGAGCAGTATTGTCACTTCAAAGTACCTTCAATATACACCCTGTTTGTATTTCTGCCATGTTCTTGAGGTGCTTAAGCATCTCCCAAGTCTCATTCTTTGACTTGAGGAAGACACCCATGTATATCTTGTCTTGTCATCAATCAACGTCATAATGTATCTCTTGGCTCCAAAGGACAGTGCTCTCATGTGCCCACATATGTCTGAGTGTACAATAGCAAGTATTTTTGTGGTGTTGATGCCTCCTAAGCTCTTGAAATACTGCCCAGCTTGTTTGCCAAGTGAACATCCTTTACAGAATGTAAATTTGATCAGAATTGAGTAACTTAGGCCGTAAACAAGATCATTTTTCACCAATTGGCTCATTTTCTGTTCCCCAATGTGTCCTATCCTCCCATACCATGTCTCCCCATTAGTTTCATTGGTTTCAGCAATGTTGGCTTACTCAGGTACAATGATCTTGCATTGTAACTTGTAAAAATATGATCTCTGATTCCCAAAGCTAATCTTTGTTGCTTTCATTCAACATAGAGCAGTTTGGCTTAGTAAAAACAAATTTCAGTCCCCGAGCAGTTGCTTTACTGACTGAGAGTATTTTCTTAGCTATGCCAGGAATGTAGAGTACATCATTCAATTTTGCTGCTGTATTTTCTGAGATATTACTCATATTTAGTATTGTAGACTCACTGGTGATAGCTTCCAGTGCAGAGTTGTCTCCCAGATAAACCTTTCTGACAAAAATAGTCTTTAAATGGCTGACCCACACCTTTATACCAGAAATATGCTGCGATGCTCCAGAGTCAATGTACCATTCATACTTTGGTTACTTGCACTTGCTTGTACAGTTACAAATAACTGTTCATCAGTGGTTAAATGGTTTGCCTATTCCAGTTGCTGTTTCTTGTCTGCTTGTTTCTTCTTGCATTCTGTAGCCCAGTGTCCTGGCTTCTTACAGTAGTTACAGCAACCAGTTTTGCTTGGGTTTTGTTGCTTTCCCTTTTCTGTGTGCCTTTCTGAGCAGAATAAAGGAATGCCTGCAATTTCTCTGCATGATCATTAAGTCTGAGTTCATCATGGTGAAGTCTTCTTGTGACAAAGTCTAATGCCAAATTGCATTCTCTGCACATAAATGAAAGCATGAGTGGCTCATACTCATTTGGTAGGCTGCAAAGCAGACAGAGTATTTTTTTGTCATCATCTACACCAGCAGTAATACTGTAAAGTTCTTCTGCAGGTGTCTCCATTCTAGTAATGAGTTGTAGCATGTCATCATCTGACTTCCTCATCATGTGAAAGAACTTTTGTTTCAAATAAAGCTTGCTTGATACTGACTTTGCCCTAAATATTCTCTCTAAGGATTTCCATGTTGCTTTGGCAGTATTTGAAGCCCAGATTAGTGCCAAGAAGGAATCTTGCACATTGATGCATATAGCACTAAATGCCTTTCTCTCCTTCTCTTGTAACTTCTCCACTTCTTTTGCTGTTCCTTTGGGCTCAACTTCATTTCTTATCTCTATATTGTAAGCTTTCTTTCCTCAAAGTGGATCTGCATCTTAATTCTCTAAAGTCTTTAGCTCTTCCTATCAAACCTCTCCTTTACAACAAGGATAATTGTGTTGTTCTGTTTGCTGGTGGAAGTCATCTTTAGAATAGGCAAAGGCAATGAGGGCTTAAACCTGTTTAATTTGAGAAGTGATTTGGATATAAGGAACCTATCAAGATATAGTGATTATAGCTGAACTGTTGTTTATTCATAAAGAGGGTCAGTATTTATACCTTTGTAGAAGTAATACAGTTGTAACACCAAGTAAGAAGGGCTTCTTAACATTCAGGAGTATTCTGTAACAGTTTCAGGGTTAGTACATAATGTTTGGTAAAAAGTACTAACTTGATCTTACCTATAGGGGAATAATCATAGGATCATAGATGTGAAGAAACTGGCAAAGCTGGGGCTGTAAACAAGTCTACAGTGACCAAGAGTAGTCTAGAATTATTAATTAAGTTTTTAGCTGCTGAATAATACCAAATAGTTCAGTATTTTAACAAAGGCAAAGGCATGGTCATACATACCTCCAGCATAGCCCTTGCTTCTTAGCTGTTTGTGATGTTTGCCATCAAATATAATGGATATGCTTGCACTTGATTGATACTGGGAGTGTTATAGAATAGCCTTACAATATTTATTGGACTGCATAAGTGTCTTTGACAGGGTATTACTGGGATAAATCTGGAGTGTGAACAATGTACTCCTCAATGGTGGTGGACTCCCAACAGTTTGAACACACTGCAATAGTAGTATTTTTGGATGTGAATGCCATGCAACTGTTAATACATGCTAGAATCAGGACAGTCTCTGGGTTTTATGTTGCTGGTTGTATGTTGCTGGCTGCATGATGGTTGTCCACTTATACCATGTACATGGCAAGTTAAATCCCAGAATGATTTTGGCAAGAAGTTGTAATGAATTTCCAAAGCCCCCAGCACTGATATCAGTGGAAATGTACTACTTCCCTAGCCACAGCATTACATCATTCACTAGTGGATGCATTACTGGGCTAACTTGGCCCCATAAAGTATCCTTTGCATTTTTTCAATGGGTGTTGTATCCTTGCATATTGGGAATTGACCAGGCTCAGGCGTGTTACTGTTGTAGGGGAGATAGACTCACAATCCATCAGTACACCTTCTTTGTCAGAGCTCTCACTCTGTGTGCTCTATTCAGAAGGCTGAGGTGAGCCTAAAGGTGTCACAAACTCACCTGAATCAGTTAGTGCAAAGTGATAAAGACAGCCAGGTGCCAATGTAGAAGTATCAACAGGCCAGCAAGATAGTGTTGGTACAGTACTGAACAATGAATGGTCAAATATGACTTGTGTGGCAAAACACTGGCCATGATCCTTGTAATACTTCCTATGCTCTCTGTATGCTTCATGGCTGAGAGGCTTGCTACAATAGCCACATGGTCTTTTATCTCTTCTCTTACAGCATTGAATCCAAGTAGTTTTGTCCATGGGGCAAATAGATTAGCCTTCAACAATGTAACACAATTATATCACTTTTTGTTCAATACTCATGTGAACTCAAGACAGTCTAGTATTTAAGACATTGCACCTACATCAGCAGCTACCCCAATGAGGACAAGATTTAGCTTGGTCAAATTGCAACCAAATCAACAGATCTTAGTGCCATCTGAAAGCCCTGACTTTCCTTATCAATCTACAGTTAGTAATCTGATGCATAGCAAGCTTGGAACATGTCCAGATATCTTGTTTAAGTAGGAGTTGTCAGCCAGCATAAACAGAACTATGGATAATATCTCATTGCAGCATTTAAGTGGATTTTTGGATATTGGAAAGGAACTGTTGATATCTGCTTAAGATACACTTGTTACAGTTTGGATCTGGATGTGGTGTGATTTTCTGATGCTGATTGGGGACAAAATATGAAAGACAAAAGATCCACCACATAAAACACCTTTCTTTATTGCATAGGAGCAAATTCATGGAAACCACAAACGCAACCAACAGTAGCACTTTCCACCACAGAGGCACAGTATATGGCAGCCTGTGAAGCTACAAAAGAAGTAATGTGGTTAAGAAAGCTTTTTATGGATTTAGGCTTATGCTAAAGAATGCCTATTACTTTATTTCAAGATAATCAAGAATGTCTACAATTAGGAAGAAATCCTACTTTTGTGCTAGAACTAAGCGCATAGATATTAGACATCATTTCTTATGTGCAGCTTTAGAAATTAACTTAGTTAGCTTAGTGTACTGTCTTACCAATGCAATGATTGCAGACATTTTTACCAAGCCATTACCTAGAGACAAGTTTGAATATTTTGATCAAAATTAGGACCAGTCAGGATGAGCATTTAGTTGAGTGGGAGTGTCTTAGAAATTTGCTATTCCACTTAAATACTAGCCTTACTAAGCCACTTAGATCATTACCTTCAAATTCCAGACAATACTGACCAAAATCCTTGTTGGGATTTACTTGGAATATTTTCACCAAAATATTGGGTACCCAAAACATGTAAATTCTTAAAATTGTTCAAACAGCCCCAAACTTTGCACACATGAACTTAATACCTTCCATAATCTATTCTATGTGTTTGTTATGCCAAGACAATGTAAATGCATAAATACTACTTTTATATTTGATAAATCATTAAGTGAAAATCACAAGATTGACTTGTTCTCCCAATCTTCCAATATCTCCAAGACTCTTACAACATTTGCATCTATCCTGTCAACCACTTCACCTGATGGCCTCATTAGCTGTCCTATATGAGCTGACAATATACTTGCTAATACAGGTAGTGGTGAAGTTATGATGGCCACTAGCTGGTCTGCAACTAGAGGTACTGCTCTTGCTACATTCTCATTTGCCTCAGCAGTATGGCCAGCTTGTGGCTCTGCACAGATTCCTAATTGCCTACTTGCTTGAAAGACTGAGTCCACATTATTACCTTCAGTGGGCACACTGTTCACAGGGCCTTTTTTGGATGTAGTTCTGCTTGTTGGACTGAATGTCAAAGCAAGCTGTTGTCCAACTGTTCTTTTGCTGCTCTCAGCAGTGGGGTTTGGTAGGGAACCAGACAACTTTGCTTCAATTTTTGGCAGCATAAATATGTAATTGAGTCAAACCAAAGGGCAAGTGGTGTTAGATGTACATGTGTATGTGGTGCCACAACTTAATTTATAATGTTTACCATGGTAGTTGATCATTGAGTCTTACATTCTTCTAGGTGCAATGTCTCTAATACAGGACAGCCTTAAACTTGTGTGAATACTGACCAAGTAGTATGTAGTAGTGTTACATTGTTGAAGGTCAAACTGTTTGCACATGAGCAAGACTACTTTGATTCTGTTAAAATATTGGACTATTTGGTATCATTCTGCAGCTAAAAGCTCACTGGACAATTCTGGACTTGTCTTGGTCACTGTGGGACTAATTTACTGCTCTAACTTTGCCACTTTCTCCAGATCTATGATCTTATGATTATTCCCCTATAGTTAGGATCAAATTAGCACTAATACTAACTGTCATGTACTAACCCTGAAACTGTTATAGAACGCTCCTGAATATTGAGTAACCCTCCTTACTTAGTGTGACAGCAGTATTACTTCTACAAAGGTATAAATACTGAGCTTCTTTACTGATAAACAAAAGTTTAACTATTATCACCATTTCTTGATAAGTTCCTTATATCCAAATCACTTCTTAAATTGCAACAGATTTAATGCTGCAAGAGAAGCAAAAAACAACCATATGGCTATGCTAGCAAGCCTCTCAGCCATAAAGCACACAGGCAGCATAGGAGGTACTACAAGGTTTATAGCCAGGGTTTTGCTGCACAAGTTATATTTGACCATTCACCAGTTACTACTATAGCAACAATATCTTGGCAGCCTCATGATACTTTAATAACTGCACCTTGCTGTACTTGGCACCTTGGGCAAACTGAGCCAGGTGAGTTTGTGACACTGTTAGGCTCACCCCAACCTTCTAAATATCAGTCACAGTGTAATAGCTTACCTAAGAAACAGGCTCATTGATGCATTGTGAGCTTATCTTCTCTAACAACAGTACCTTGCATGAGCCTGGCAAAATCCCATTATGTAATGAGACAACACCTGTGAAAAAAAATGCCAAGGATACTAAATGAAATCAAGTGAGCCCAGAAATCCATCTACTGGTGAATGATATGAAGTTGTGGCCAGAGTACTGGCATGTTGCCTGTAATATCAAAATGGGGGCTTTAAAGATTTAGTACTACTAGCCAAAATCAACCCAAGAGGCAACCTACAATGTACATGGTATAGATGGAAAACTGTCATGTGGCTGGCAGCACATGACCCAGAGACCATCCAGGTACCAGCAGGTGTGAAAAATTGCAGGATATTTACATCAGGAAATACCACCATTGCAAGGTGTTCAACTTGTCAGGATTCAACCACCATTGGGGGAAAACATTGCTCACACTCCTCATATGTATTTTGGATATACCCCATCAAGAGAAGCTCATGCAGTCTAACAAATATTGTGAAGCTATAAAGTAATGCACTCAGTATCAATCAAGTGCAAACATACTCAATGTACTTGATGGCAAACATTACATACAGCCAAGTATCAAGGGCCACTTTGAAGGTATGTATGACCATGCTTTTGCCTTGGCACTTGATGGATTCTTATTAAACAAGTCCTCTACTAGCAAATCCTGCTAGCCACAAATGAGCCAATGCATATATCTTTGCTGCTAGAGTATCCAGCTGCTACTCCATCTTGCTTGGTATGAGGAAATACTGGACCTTGCTTTACCTATTGGGAGTTTCTGAGGAGTAGATGTATGTGGAGTTAGGAGGAAAAGTCAAGTTGCAGGTGCTACCAATTCCCAATCTCATCAAGAACATTACCTTCAAGTCCTTCATGGATGTGGTGAGTTGGCACATGGAGGACAGCCAGGAAGAGTTGGAGAATACTGAGGACAGATGTACACATGGTGACACCCATGTATATGGCATTAAGAGGCTAAGCAGCCTCAACACATGGGTTATAGTTAAGCCACAAAAAGTTAAACTGGGTGCAATATGCAACTAATTTTTGTTAGGAAGACTCTACCAAGGTATGCCTGATTTATTTAGGTCACAAGCCAATACCTACATTATTTGCTACAGAATTCACACAAACAAGAGCCAGAAGCCACCTTTAGGTGGGACTAGAATCCAGCAGGGAGAAAGAACATTTTGGATAAGTACCAAAAAGTTCTTTGCATATATTTCAGAGGTATTCATGGCAGGAGTGGCAGCAACCAAGCATACATTTGCAAGATGTAAATATACTGGCAACAAAAGGTATATGGCAACATTGTAAGCAGAACACCAAAAAGCTGTAAAATTGATGTCATAGAAGTATGTCAATTGTAGCAGGTGTGCATGTGTGTAGAGGTTGATCAGCAGGAGGCCACAGTAATTTTTGAATCATGCTATAGGTGGAATACCCAAGGTGGTAGTGGGTAGGAGATAAAGTGACGTTATGCAACATTGGAATATCTGAATTGTGCAAGGGGAGGTAGGAAAAGGAAATACCGTTTATTGAAGTAGCATTATACAGAATTAGCTGTAGGCCGCCATACTGCCATGATAATGTCATTAGAAGCTTGCAATGAGGCTGTCAAAAAACCCTCAGGTGTGTGCCATCTAAGGCAATCATATGTACTGGCCAGTTAGATCCCCTCAAATAGTTGTTTAGCGCACTGAGACTGCAGCTATGCCATGCCACCCTTGGTAAGAAACTGTACAAACACTGATAAATTTTTCAACTTCATTTGCCTATACAATTAGCACAATGCCCTGGTGATCCCATCATAAGTTTATGTAAATGGTCATTAATTCCAAGCTGCTGTTATTATAGTGGTCTCCTGACAGGATCTTGATGGCTGGTTTGGATTGAATCTACCTGTGGGACCAAGTTCATTTTCATAGGGAATATTGAGCATACCAAGTAGAACTTTTCCCTAATATCAAGAATTTCAGCAAAGAAGATTCTGATGAGTATAATACAGCACCAAATACAGTTATACCTGGATCTATCCAAGTAAACTTTGGGAGTAATGCCTGAAGCTACATACCTACCCTCATAGAATCATCTTATATGCTAGAAACAACCTAAAAGCTACTGCATGTATGCAATGCTAAGGCCAAAACCTGGTTTTGATTTTGATATTTCTAAATGGAGGAATACTGATCAAACCAAGACCAATATTACCTCAGGTATCACAAATATGGGTCTATGCAAGCTAACCACTAGGAAACCATATCTGGAAGCCATTATAAGTAACCACTGCAACAAGAACCAATTACTTTGGCACAAGATATATTGACACAACAACTATAGTAATTTGAGTCAAATGCATGAAAATCATCTAATTAGCAGAATTCAAATTGATCCCTAAGCTAGTTCCAAGCACTACAAAGCCTGCATATATGGGAAACAAGTCAGACAAATGACCAAGAGCACTCTACTACTCACAACTAAGAAAAATTCATGCTTTTTCACTCACAAGTGAATGAACCTGTACAGAGTTCTTCTATTGGTGAAATAAAGTAATTAGTTGTATTATTGGTGATGATGAAAGATACACAAATATTTACTTCATAAAGTGAGAGAAACTTTCTCTGGCAAAGCTGCAGGAGCTTGATCACATGGTTGATTGAGAAACTGGTGGAAATTTAAAATTACATTGTGACAATGGTTGTATATACACTTTGAATTCCATATCTGCTTCTGCTGAGTGCAGCAGATAAAGCTAGTAATCACTGCACTAAGCTCACCAAAGCAAAAGGGTGTATCTAGATGTGTAAAAAATCTCAAGTTGATATGGCAAGTTATATGACATATGATCAAGAATACTCATATTATAAAATGACAAAATCAGTTGCCACTGCTGTTTATTGCAAGGAAAGAAGCAATACCCAAATATTCCATGATTTTACCACAGCGCTGGCATTGTATCAGTATAAACTAAGTGCAGAGTGTGGGTTATTACTGACTGTACTTGATGAGTGGGAGAGCTTGTAGGTCAAGTCAGTACCACTTGGTTCAGAGTAGCTTCTGATAGAAGGAAGCAAGGTAATGAAGACTTGTGTTTATTTTGTCCAAATCCTCTTGTCCTCTCACTTGGTTCAATTGGGTAGATATATATATATCACTTGGGGGCTTAGCTAATAGACAATGTGTTATAAAATAGGGATGCAAACACCTTCCTGCTATGGTAAGTGTTCTAACTAGATAAGGGCAGGGATAGGAGGGAGGGTGCGTGGGTGAATCATAGGGAGGATACTGGGGGACTTTGGGTAGGACTCTGGGGGGAACTCTTGGGCAAAGAGTGGGTACTGCATTTAGTACTCATATATCCCGGGGGTTAAGAGGGAGCTTTGTCCTCAAAGTTCTTTTGACTAACTTGCTTCTCCAGGGTTGATTTCATTCATGGAGCATGGGGAGCCACCATAGTACCATTGCTGGTTGTCACTTGCAAGGGGGTTGCAGGCAAATACCTGATACCATTCAGCAGCAGAGTGGGGTGTGGCTTGCGTTGCTCAAGGGATGTTTTCCACAGAGCCAAAAAGTTGGCAAACCATAGGGTTCTGGGTAAGTTCCTTGGGAGGGTTGGAGAACAAGAAAAGGTGCAATAGCGCAATAAAGTCTTGCTTCTTTATCTTGCAAACATTGTTGGGGCTTGTTCTTTTTGTGTTCAATATGACAGAAGGGGACCTTTTGAAGAGGGCATACACTTGGTTGGCAGTCACCCATTGTTGGTAACAAGTTTTTGCTTCTTCCAAGACGTATTGTAGTTTTTCTGTAGAAACTGTGGCGCAATCAAGGGGCTTTTGTACCTGCCTCATGGTTTCTACAGAGTCTGCGGCGGTTTCTTCAGCTTCTTGGAGTTGGACTTTGTACTGGTTCCTAAGTTGTCCTATGATAAATCATTCTAATAGTTGTAACACAGCAACTTGGTGGATTGCATGGGTTAACTGGCCGGTGTATTTAATCTTTTTGCGTATCTTCTCTAAGATGGTTCCTTCTTGGAAATGCGGTTTGAGATGTTTGCAAATTTCTTGGAGGAGTCCTCTCATTGGGAGTTCTACCTCTGGTGCTCTTGTGGCTCATACCAGGTCTGAGTATACCTCAACAACCATGGTACCAATTATGCAACAATACAGGGGGGCTCTCAAGGTCTTGTGAGGGCACAACAGTTGATTCCTTGTGTCTCTGTCTGACTGTGTCCAGTATAGATATGGGAATCAGTGCGGCATCCTTCTCCTTAATGATAAGGAGCCTCCTCTTAGGTGGTACACAATCTTCTTGGGTAGTATCTCCATGCTTTGTATTTGTGTGGGTAACTTGTCTTGTCCCTCTCTGATTGTGTCTCATATCAACGTGACTGCTCCGACAAACAACTCTTCATAGGTGGCTCTTGTTACACGTAACACTTGTACCATATCTCTCAACACTTGCAGGTTGGTTTCATTTCCAATATCTTCTTGGTTCTTGCTGGAGGGAGGGGTATTGCCAGTTTTGGGTGAACTATTTCCTTTGGCACTTTCCATACACATTCTTTTGTTCTCCCCTTTCAATATAGTTGTTATGTGTTGTCAAGGGGACACCTTCCATTGTTAATCCAGCTTCTTCACGCCACTTGGGCCTTTGTCCATACAGAACTTTGTACAGGGAGAAACCTGTTGCTTTATTTGGTATTGTACGCATTGCTAGGAGTGTTAGTGGGAGTAGCTTGGCCCATGATTGGGTTAGTTCCCAGTGGAGCTTCTCTAGTATGCAGCAACACGTCTGGTTCATCCTCTTGGTTAATCCGATGGTCTGGGGGTGATACATGGCCGTGAAGACCTGTCTCATGCCCATCATTTTGCACAAGTGGGCCATGGTATTGTTCAGGAAGGAGCCACCATTGTTGTACAGGAGTATCTGAGAATATCTGTTCCGGCAGATGAGGTGGTCTAGAATGAATTGGGTGGTTGTCTTCTGGTCTTTATTTTGGATGGCTTGGGCTTCTACCCACTTTGAGAAATAATTGGTAGCAACTATTATGTATTGTTCTCCTTTCATTGCTTTCATAAAGGGCCCAACAAAGTCAATCCTTACCTGATAGAAGGGTAGGTCAAGTGGTATTGGTGTGGTTGTCCCTATCTTTTGACTTTGGTTAAATCTTTTGCAGGTGGAGCATCTTTGTTGGGTATTTGCATTGTTGGTCACAATTTTTTTCCAATAAAATATCTTTCTTGACATCTTGTATGCTGTTAGAGAGTTAGTGTGTCTTAATGACATAAGTCTTTCTTGTATGATTTCTTCTTGGGCAGTTATTGGGGGTACCTCAACTCTGAACTGTCCTTGGAGGGACCATAATTGGTTTTCTTGTACTTTGTACTGACACCATTTCTTTTGAAAGTCTCGATTCTGCTTGTTTGTAACAACGTGTTTGGGATACTTCCCTCTTCTTTTAAAGTAGATTACGTCTTTGTAGTCATTAGACTTGTTCCATTGTGCCATTGATCATAATGCCAGAAAGTGCTGTATATTTTGTTATTAATTTGTTATTTTAGGGTCATATGCATGTCAATTATGATCCCATATTGGCACTGTATGGCACCATCTGGCATGCTATGGTACTATTGGGCACTATGATCAGCCGGAATGATGGAACAAGTCTATTGCTGACATGTACTTGGCAAACAGGATAGCAACTGAGGTAGTATGCATCTTGGTGTTTCTTGCCAGCACAATGACTTATTTTGAAGTTGTATTCTTGTAGTTGGAGGGCCCAACATGCTAGTTGACCGGTAAAGTCTTTAGTTTGCATCAGCCAGACCAGTGCGCTGTGGTCTGTTGCTATTGTGAATTGGCAACCATGTATGTATGTATGGATTTGTTTAATTGAATAAACAACAGCCAGACATTCTATCTTGGTAACAGGGTAGTGACATTTGTGTTTGTTTATCAAACAGCTCATGTAACCAATTGGGTGGAATTCACCGGGTTGGTGGTATTGTCCCAGTACGGTGCCTACACTGGTAAGACTTCCATCACAGTCAATAAATAATCTTGCATCCCAATTGGGAAAACGTAACACTGGCGGTGACGTCAGGGAATGTTTCCGCTGATCAAATGCTCTCTTTTGAGGCTTTAACCATACAAAACACTGGTCTTTTTGCATCAATTTATATAGGGGGGCTGCTATTGTTGCAATGTTTTTGACAAGGTGGTAACAGTAGCCGGCTAATCCTAGGAATCCCAAAACTGCATTAATATCCTTTTGTGCGGGTGTATCTTGAACAGCTTTCAGGAGTGACGTAGATGGGTATATTCCATCTACTAAGACCTTGTGGCCCAGGAACAACAATTTTGTATACAGAAAACAACACTTCTTAGGATGTAGTTTGAGTTGGTTCTCAAGGAGGGCTGTTGGGATACATTGCATGTTGTGTATATGTTCTTCTACATTGTGGGAATATATTGCTGTGGTAGGGTAAACATACCTCCCACAAACAAGTTTATTCATATAGTCATTATGATATACTTATCCATATTTTATCTGATCAGTATTATCCCATTCTTCTTTGCCCATATTATCAGCATTATCCCCATATGATGTTTACCCTGATTAGTTATTAACATTAGTTATCCCAGATGCTATTCAGCTTTGTGATCAGTATATATATCTACTTAAGGCAAGTACCTGTGTCAGGACCTGTGACACATGAACTAGGTCTGTGTTACCATCCCTACCATTTCAATACCATATATGGTATTTCTATGTTGCGCAGGTATCAGACTACTGATTCCTGATTGGTTGAATGTGCTGTGTCTTTTAGAACCTTCCAGGACATTCTTGGTATATTTTTAGCTCAGAGTGATGTCATCAAGAATTCCACTGATACCTAGAATCTTCTAGAACCTTGTCATTGGTAATCACTTGGCATTCAGCAAAAGTATTTAAGCAAAAGCAATCCCTGATCCATAAATCATCCCTTCTATCAGTAACACTTCTACCTTATTGATTAGCAGTTGATCACTGCACCTGCCTTCATCAGTGCATCTCAGACCTGCCATCAAGGAGCTTTTCAGGGTAGTGCACAAGACACACAGAGGCCTTTGGAGACACTTGGAGCACCTAGGAAGCTAGAGAAGCAGGAGCTTTTACCATAGTGACATATTGACAAAGACACCAGCAGTTCAGACACAGAGGTTATTGCACCCATCAGACACCTCACACACCTTGAGTTGTGTAGCTTCTCCCAGGATTATCTCTACACGACCGCATTGTGATGTTGTCCAGATACACAAGAGCGCATTCCTATTGTATATTTCCTAGCACCTTGTCAATCATCCTTTGGAACGTAGCAGGGGCATTGCACAAGCCAAAGGGTAGTTGGTTCCATTTGTACAATCCAAACAATGTTATAAAAGCGGTTTTGGGTTGATCTTCCAGGGCTTCTTCTACCTGCCAATACCTAGAGATTAAGTCAAGAGAGCTAAAATATTTGGCTCCAATTAATCTGTTCAACAGGTTGTCTATTTGCTGTAGTGGATACATGTCCTTCCGGGTGATGGCGTTCAATTTTTGGTAGTTGATGCAAAAACATTGCTTTCCGTCTTTCTTTGGGACTATCGCTATGGGGGAGGCCCACAAAGACTGGCTCTCTGTAATGATGTCATCTTTCAATAAAGTTTCAATTGTCTCTTTGATATAGTCTGTGTCAATTTTCAAGTTCCTATAGGCTCTTTGCTTGATGAAGTATTTGTTGGTGAGGTGGATTTGGTGATATACCCCAGGTATATGACCAATTACTTGGTTCTTAGAGAATACTTGGGCAAGCTGGTGTATTTCTTCTAGGAACTTGTCTTGTAACACAGGCGGTAGACCGGGGTCCACATCTAGTTTGGGGAGTTCTTCTTCTGGTTCCTTGTTTGTAGGTGATCCTTGGTTGTTTCCATTGACTTCCTCTAGGTTTAACACTAGCACACCTCTAGGCAATGTTACCATGTGTTGCCTGTTATTAACCACTAAGCACTTCAAACTTTGCATTTCAAATTTTGGTGGTATCCATACTTTAGGGATTGAGATTCCATCCAGTTGCTTAGATGCCTTTGCTGCGGTTATCATTCTTCCACTTGTCAAATAAGCTATTGGTGTCTCTAATAAGATCACTGTCTCACTGGAGGGTGGTATTTTTATCACCTTTTGTGTGATGATTGGAGACTGCAACAGTTTCACTTCTTTGATTGTCACACTGTTGCTATGCACCTTGCTCTCATTGGTGATATAAATCAGTGGGATACTCTTGGTATCCCACCTGAGTTCAGATGCACTGTAAAGTATATCCATCTTATGTTGGATAAACCAACTCTTGCCAATGAGTAAGTTGTTGGCTGTGACAGGTAGAACCACAACATCTTGGTGTATTATCAAGTTGCCTAGCCAGATGGGGCAATTAGGCACCACACCTACCATTGTGTCCAGTTGGTCATTTGCTAGCCATACTCACATGTTGGCGTTGGGGACTATGTCTAATTTTAGATGTTTTGCTAATGACTCTGACATGATCAATGTAGAGGATCCTGTGTCAACAAGGGCAAGAATCTCCTAATTCTCTATATGTACCTTTATGTATGTACCTTTATTTGGTTTTTGCAGGACCGTCTGGTTGACATGAAGGGTTGTTATCTCCTTCAATCCCTCTATCAGTTCCTTGACTAGAGCCGGGGCAAGTCCCAGTAAATTGGTTATTGGGAGGGTTGCCTTAGTTTGCTCTGGTACCTTCATTATGGGGAATAGGCTATGGGAAGACGTGTTAGCATTCTTTGTGTGCTTTAACACTTCTTCCCAAGGCTCATTCTGTACTTCTTCACCTAATTCCACACTCTTTCCTTTTGATGGAACCTCTACTACAGGTTCCTTTGCCTCCTCTCTAGAAGCATCATTTTGACGCTTCTTCTTCCACACTTGGGATGTCCTACCGCAGGGCTTAGATTGACTGAGTCCTGTTAGCCTCCTGGCAAGGGACTCTGTCTTTTGATGCCTTCTTCTCTTTTGTGTCCGGTACGGCTTCTTGTCTGTACTGTTTTTCACATTTGTGGGCCCGGTGACCTACTTCTCCACACACATAATACGGATACTGTAGTTGCAGTCATTCCATCTGTTGGGTCAGGGCTTGTACCTGGGCCTTTAGATCTACAACAGCTTCCCAGAGTTTATCACCTTCTTTGGGGACTTCTTGGACATTGTTGATCAAGAGTTCTTGGACCTTTTGCCGTAATTCCTCTAACTCACAGTCTTTTGGGGAAGCAATTTTTCCTTTCTTACAGGGGATCCCTGTCCTTTAATCATTTGTATCACTATAGGGTAGCCCCCATAGCAAGATGACCCCTTGTACTTGTTTGACCAACTCTTACAGCGTTTTACATCCCTGTTGTTCTTTGGATGCCCTACATCTTATTTTGTTGTCTAAGCCCATGATGTAATACCTCATGAGCTGTTGTTTGGAGATTTTGTCCTTTGGGAGACATCAAACTTGCTGGAGAAACAGTTCAGTGTAGGTTTCATAGTTCTCTCTGCTTTTCTTCTGTGAGGACAGTAGAAGGGCTTTGTAGTAGTATCTTTTGGCATATAGAAAGCGTGTCTTGTAGGCTTCTTCTAGTGCATCCCAGTTGTCTTTAACTGTATCTTCCAGCCCATAATGCCATTGCCATGCTGACCCTTCCATATTCCTTGCAAACTCCCTTACTTTCTTATTGTTGTCCCATCCTGCATCAACCGCAACTCTCTCAAACTTATCAAATCACTCAAGGGCTTTCTCTCTCTTTCCCTTGTATGTTTTTAGTTTGATTGTAGTAGACATTACCTCACTTGTGCTTATTTCCGCAGAGATGGCACCAAATATATGGGTTATTACTGACTGTACTTGATGAGTGGGAGAGCTTGTAGGTCAAGTCAGTACCACTTGGTTCAGAATAGCTTCCAATAGAAGGTAGCAAGGTAATAAAGACTTGTGTTTATTTTGTCCAAATCCCCTTGTCCTCTCACTTGGTTCAATTGGGTAGATATATATATATCACTTGGGGGCTTAGATAATAGACAATGTGTTATAAAATAGGGATGTGAACACCTTCCTGTTATGGTAGTGTTCTAACTAGATAAGGGCAGGGATAGGAGGGAGGGTGTGTGGGTGAATCATAGGGAGGATACTGGGGGACTCTGTGTAGGACTCTGGGGAGAACTTTTGGGTAAAGAGTGGGTACTACATTTAGTACTCACACAGAGCACCTAAATCTACTTTGTTGCACAGTATATGCCACAAGATTACCCAGAAATCATTCTAAATATGTACCAAGGAATTTAAAGTGCATATTTGTGGGCTACTGCAATGAACATGAAGCATACAAGCTCTACAACACCAAGGCTAAAAGCTAACCAAATGTAGGAGTGTCCTGCTTGATGCAGATTCAGCAATTTTTAAAAAGTGGCATCAAACATTGTTGAGTTATCATATCAAGTCCACCAATATGCAAGATTGGATAATAGTACATTTATGGTGATATTCTCACTGTAGAGGACTTTCAACTGTGATTCAGCCTACAACTGGGACAATTAACAATCTAGAAGTGAGCATTCTTGTATCACAAGGCACAGAATCCAACCCAGTAAGAAGTAGCCAAGATTTGTATAGCATTGAGCATAGTGTTGAAATATTGGACTATTTTGTATCATTCAGCAGCTAAAAATTTAATTAACAAATATAGACTACTTGTGGTCATTGTAGGACTTGTTTGCAGCCCCAACTTTGCCCGTCTCTTCACATCTATGATCCAATGATTATTCTCTATAATGACAATCAAATTTACACTTTTTACCAAACATTATGTACTATCCCTGAACCTGTTACAAATGCTCCTGAATATTGAGAAACCCCCTTTCTTAGTGTTACAGCTGTATTACTTCTACAAAGGTATAAATACTGATCTACCTTATGAATAAAAAACAGTTCAACTATAATCACTGTTACATGATAAGTTCCTTGTATCCAACACACTTCTTAACTAGCATCAAGTTATCAGCCCTGATTGCCTGAATCTATTCTAAAGATGACATCTGCCAGCAAACAGAACAACACAAACATCTACCCTGTAAAGGAGGGGTTTGGCGGTATGGTGGTGTAGAGGTACTCCTGGGAGAAGCTGCACAACCCAAGGTGTGTGAGGTGACTGATGGGTGCAATAACCTCTGTGTTTAAACTGCTGGTGTCTTTGTCAATATGTCACTATGGTAAAAGCTCCTGCCTCTCTAGCTTCTTAGGTGCTCCAAGCGTCTCCAAAGACCTCTGTGTGTCTTGTGCACTACCCTGAAGAGCTCCTTGATGGCAGGTCTGAGATGTACTGTTGAAGGCAGGTGCAGTGATTAACTGCTAATCAATAAGGTAGATTTGTTACTGATAGAAGGGATGATTTATTAATGAGGGATTGCTTTCCCTTATATACTTTTCCTGATTACCAAGTAATTACTAATGACAAGGTTCTAGAAGATTCTAGGCATCAGTGAAATTATTGATGACATCACTGCAAGCTAAAAATATGCCAAGAATGTCCTGGAATGTTCTAAAAGGCACAGCACATCCAACCAATCAGGAATCAGTAGTCTGATACCTGTGCAACATAGAAATACCATATATGGTATTGATTTGGTTGGGAAGGTAATACAGACCTAGGTCATGTATCATTGGAACTGACGTGGGTACTGCCTTATGTAGATACATACACTGAACACAAAGCTGAATAACATCTGGGATAACTAATGCTAATAACTAATCAGGGTAAACATCATATGGGGATAATACTGATAGTATGGGCAAAAGAAGAATGGGAAAATACTGATAAGATAAAATATGAATACATATATGATAATAGCCATATGAATAAACTTGTCTGTGGGAGGTATGTTTACCCTACCACATCCACCCCCCACTTGAGCTAAAAAGTTCCCTGAAACTTTTTAGCTAACCACTGTAAGTATGGAGAACAAAGGGCTCTCTTGGTCATCCTCAATGAAGCCACCTGTCTTTTCTTGGGATAGAAATCTACATGATATCATTGATTGGATATTGTTTGAGTCCACACCACAGAAGGTTGCTGTTAGTCCTGGGCTCTCTTAGTATATAGTATACCATGCTGAACCATCTGGTTAGTTCACTGCAGTTGCTCTTGCTTTCACCTCCCATGGTCTTCCAAGAAGTAATTCAAAGTTAGCCTTTGCACAAATGAATACTGGGATCCCATGGGGTATTCCTTCAATGATGAGAGGGAAGCTGTGAATAATTCCTAAAAGCTTTGATTGCCCTGAGTTGGCATCCTTCATGCTCCAATTGATATTTGTGTCTATGGACAATAGGTCTTTGCATGGTTGTTGGTTCCAAGCCTCCAAAGGCATCACACATATCTCAGATCTACTGTCTATATGACATAGGATTTTTCAATTATGCACAGTTGCTGTAGTTGTTGCAGTTGCCACTGAGTAGTAGTGCTTCTGGCTTTGATGCAGCTTACTGATATCTTGGCTTCCTTGAACTGTTGTGACCTGGTTGCCTTGGGTTGCTTCAATTGGATGCTTTCTTATTCTGATGTGCTCATCCAGAGTCTTTCTTACAGATGGTGATACACTGAGTTGCTCTCCAACCTTGATTAATAAGTTGCTTCCTAGTATATGACTTGTCAGAGCCTCTGGGGTATCATTTTGCTTGACTCTAGGCTGCATGTGGTAGTTGTTGGCCTTGGAAGACTCTTGTAAAATTAATGGGGGTGTTGCTTTCTTCTCAATCACAACATCTGGCTCACATCTTGGTACTCTTGTTGCTGGGCCTGGATCAGCCATTTTTTCAGGATAGTGTTTCTTTGAAGCATAAATTGAATCTATATGATCTGGTGCCTCTCTGGGGTCCTCATAGTCAAAGTTCAGAACTTCAGCTGGATCAAAGTAGTCAGGATCTTCTTCTTCATGGAGGTGCACCTTTCTTGTATGAGAGGTGACTTGCTTGTAGTGAACTCTCATTCCTCCTGGCCCAAATGCTGTGGATAATTTGTCACCATGCTTACTGACTGTATATCCCTGAGGACTATATAGGACATCACCTATGGATAGTAATGACTGAAGCTCTTAGCAATTTCTCTTGGAATGGTTGGCAGAGTTACACCACATGCTATCTTGGCTTTATGCTGAGCTTGACAGAAACTTTCTGATTGGTGAGGTTTCTTCAGGGGCAAGTAGAATCTGCTTAGCTAACTGAAATGCAGGCAGTGAGCTCATAGCTTTCCTGGTAGGATTGTTTTCAATCCTTCTCACCAGGTCTTCTGGTGGTACTCTGAGAAGTTGGGCAGATAAAGGGAGATCAGTGATAACTCCTTGGGCTTTAAGTGACTCTCAATTTGCTCAAGGCCACTCAAGTATTCTTTCAATGGTAGCAGCTTAAACCTGCTATAAGCAAAGCTCTCCAAGTCTTTAAGTGTATATTCAACTTGTCTCTCTCCATATTCATCAATCGGTAGCTCTTCAAGAGGGTCCAATTTGTCAGCAGCTCATTTCTTTCATATAATGAGAGCATGATCTCATCAGTGCTGTAAGGGGGCATCTCTTCAGCCATAATGGCCTCAAGTATTTTATGGACTCTGCAGAAAAGCTCCCACCTCTAGATGAAAGCTTTAACTTTAGTTCCATCAAAGAACAGGATTCCTTGCATTCCTGGTAAAGGTAGATCCATGGTCTTGATAGTTTGTTCTTTCTTAAGTCTTCTAGGGGCAGTTCAGTCAAACCCCCCACGTTGGGTGCCAAATATGTGGTGGTGTAGAGGTACTCCTGGGAGAAGCTACACAACTCAAGGTGTGTGAGGTGTCTGATGGGTGCAATATCCTCTGTGTTTAAACTGCTGGTGTCTTTGTCAATATGTCACTATGGTAAAAGCTCCTGCTTCTCTAGCTTCCTAGGTGCTCCAAGTGTCTCCAAAGGCCTCTGTGTGTCTTGTGCACTACCCTGAAAAGCTCCTTGATGGCAGGTCTGAGATGCACTGATGAAGGCAGGTGCAGTGATCAACTGCTAATCAATAAGGTAGAAGTGTTACTGATAGAAGGGATGATTTATGGATCAGGGATTGCTTTTGCTTAAATACTTTGCCTGATTGCCAAGTGATTACTAATGACAAGGTTCTAGAAGATTCTAGGCATCAGTGGAATTCTTGATGACATCACTCTGAGCTAAAAATATGCCAAGAATGTACTGGAAGGTTCTAAAAGGCACAGCACATCCAACCAATCAGGAATCAGTCGTCTGAAACCTGTGCAACATAGAAATACAATATATGGTATTGAAATGGTAGGGATGGTAACACTGAACTAGGTCATGTGTCACAGGTACTGACGTGGGTACTGCCTTATGTAGATACATACACTGATCACAAAGCTGAATAACATCTGGGATAACTAATGCTAATAACTAACCAGGGTAAACATCATATGGGGACAATACTGATAATATGGGCAAAAGAAGAATGGGATAATACTGATGAGATAAAATATGGATACATATATCATAATGGCTACATGAATAAGCTTGTCTGTGGGAGGTATGTTTACCCTACCACAGTGGGAAGAACTACAGACTTTAGAGAATCAAGATGCATATCCACCTTAAGGAAAGAAATCTTTAGAACATGGTAACAGGAAATGAAGTTGAGCCCAAAGGAAGAGCAGAAGAAGTGAAGAAGTTTCAATAGAAGGATAGAAAGGCCTTGAATGCCATATGTATAAGTGTACAAAATTCCTTCTTTCAATAATTGATGCTTGTAATACCACCAAAGCTGCATGGGAATTCTTGGAGACAATTCTTAGAGCAAAGTCAGCTTCAAGTAAGCATTACTTCAAACAAAAGTTTATCACCATGAGAAAGAAGCCAGAAAATGATATGCTACAACTCATTACCAAAAGAAAGACACTTGCAGAAGAACTTTGCAGTATCAATGATGGTGTAGATGAAAATGGACAAAAATCAGCTTTGGGAATCAGAGATAGCAACATATGTAAGTTACAGCTGAAGATGTTTTTACCTGAGTATTTCAGCATTGCTGAAACTGATGAGACTGACTGGGAGACTTGTAATGGGAGGCTAGGACACATTGGGGAACAAGAAATGAGCTAATTGGTGAGTAACCAACTTTTTTTGGGTATTAATTACTCACTTTCACTTATATTGTGTGTCTGTAAAAGATATTTATGTGGGAAGCAAGCTGTGCAACATATCCAGAGCTCAGGAGGCAGTAGCACCACCAGAATATTGGCTATTGTGCCCTCAGATATTTATTGGCCCATGAGAATGCTGTTATTTGGAACCAATAGATACTTTATGATGTTAATTCATGACAAGACAAGAAAGTTGCAAGCCTGCAACTAGCCTTATAAGCAATAATTGAAACTGGGCAAATCTCAGCCAATTTTTGGCAAAAATGCTCATATATAAGCCAAACCTTCCCTATCAATCAATTGTTAGTAGCCTGGTGTACCTAATGGTGTCTATATGCCCTGATAGTGCAGTTGCAGTTTGAATAGTCAATGTGCCCACTGAAGGTAGTAATGTAGATTCTTCAGGCCCTCAGTCAAGTATGCATTTGAGATTCTCTGCAAATCTGCAAGCTAATCATAATGCTGAGGCAGACAGGAATGTAGCAAAAGCAGCACCTTCACTGGAAGACCAGCAGGTGGCTGCCGTAACATCACCACCACCCATAATAGCAAGTATGTTTTCAGCTCATTTCAAAGCATTAATGAAGCAATTGATACAGAGGCCAATAGAATGGATGCAATGTCCCAGAGAATTCAGTATATAGTTCAGAAACAGGATGAGTGGAAAAAAGATGTAGAGCAATCAATATCCCAGGTAGAGAAAGCAGTATCTTTGTTGAAAAGAAGGAGCTCAGGCAGCTTAATGTCATAGCCAAGAATGATCCCATTCCCAAAGTAACAGCTGAGGAGCACTGTGCAGTTGTTGAAGCACTACATCAATGCCCAACAATAAAGCCCACAGAAAAAGATATCACAGCATGTGAGGGAGAAAATGTTGTGTTGATATCAAAGCCTAAAAATCACAAGACATTGATGAACTAAGAATCTGTTGAGTGCAACAATGAAGAGTGGGCCAATACTCTAGAGGCCATTAGAAGTCCGGCATGCCACTACCTTAAGACCATTATTCCACAGGACCAGCTGGAACTCAAGGCCAAGCAGAATGCACTTTACTTGCACCAGGAGCATTATCCTGGATTAAGACCGCAAACAAATTTTGAGCCAGCATTGGTATGCTGAGAAAGTATCTCAAGAATGGCAGAAGCTATCAAAGGCCCAAGAACAAGGGTGCAGTGGTTAAACTAGCAGCTTCCTGAAGAGCATGTTACAAGAGGGGCCAAAAGGTTGGAACAAGCTTCAAAGTGACATTAGAGAGCTGAAAGAGTGTCAATAAGGGAAAAGCAGGGAAACACAGATGCACCAGCACAACATTTGTCAAGGAAAAAGCGTAGTTCCACTAAAGGAGCCCTCAGTCAAAGTAGCAGTGAAGAATGAGGCAGTGACAAAACTAGCAGCTACCTCAGGAGCCCATCACAGCATGGGCTGAGAGCTCAAAGCAAGTGAGAAAGAATAATCAGGTTGCCCACAAAGTGCAAGCAAGGGACAAGTAGGCCAGAATAGATGCACTAAAGCAGCATTTATTAAAGAGAAAATGCAACTCAATGCAAAAAACACACAAACAAAGTAGCAGTGAAAGACCTGGCAGTGATATAGGAAAAGGTAAAGGGAAAAGAGTCTGCCAAAGCCAGAAACAGGGTAGCATAAGAAGAAAGCTGCCAGTTTTGTCCATTGATGCTGTAAGCATGGAACAGACTGAATTCCATCATAGCCAAGAAGAATCACCAACAACAAAACAGCTGTTTTCACTAGAGTTGGAAGTGCAACCAGTCATGCTACAGTTCAGTGAGATAGATGAGTTTGCAGAGAAAAAAAATTTGTCTACTCTGGCCGCTACTTCCTCCATTGTTGACTGAATGAACATCCCACCAACAGACACAGTAACAACATCAAGAACTCAAATGGTTATCACAATACCTTCAGTGGAATTTTGGAGTATCAATAGGTACACCAAGAGGTTGCATTAATTCTTTAAGAGATGTGCCCAGGAAAATGTACTTGAATATTGCAAGGATCTATTGCAAGGACTGGCAGATTAGGTGCTAGACCTTACAGTGGTGAATGAAGACCAGGACACAAGGGAACCAGCAAATGAACAGTGGCATAAAGCTGTAAGGTTCCCACCAAAGTTGTGGAGATAGAGCATAACAGCCAAATTACTTACTGAGTGATGGATTTTAATGATATACTTGTTGAGTGAGAAGTTGGGCTTAATATTAGCTCAGAGCTTAGGGACTTAATAAGGTCAATACAATTTGCAATTGAGGTACAACCAAAGTTACGAAAGAAATAAGTCTATATATATGCATGAAAGTAAGAGAAACAGTTGAGTCAGGAAGTAAGTAGTATGAAAAAGAAGCACTAGCCAATGAATGCACACAAATGTAGGAGGTGATAGAGTGTCTGAGATCAGAAAGTGAGAAAGTTGGCAGAGAACCAATCAAAAGCCATTCTTGTCTTATTGTGATGAAAAATTTTGACTAATTTTTTGGTGGAATTAGGGGCGCAATTATTTTTGATGTTCATTACAGTGTCCTGACTGGATTGCTACCTCTTATTCATGGGATTTTAAACTTGTGATGGCCTTTTGATGGGATCATCACAATAATTGCTCATAGGGGGAAGAGAAAAATGACCATGTGGCTGTTGCAGTAAGCCTCTCAGCCATGAAACATACACACAGCATAGCAAGTGTTACCAGGATCACAGCAGTCTCTGTGGGAAGAACTTGGTTTCACAGGTGGATCCAATCCAGATCTGCTGTCAAGATCCTGTCAGGAGACTGCAATCTACCAGCAGCTTGGAATTAATAACCATCTTCACAATCTTATGATGAGATCCCAATGGCATTTGGCTAACTTTCCAGCCAAATATAGTAAAAACATAATGGTATTTGTGTTGCAATATTCTGAGGAATATTGAAAGTGATGTGGAGAACTAGAGGATTTACATGTTATTCACTTGTATGTTCATTGCTCAAAAGTGTGGTATTTATACTTTTGATAGACTAGAGCACACAAATGTGTAGAGTTTGCCAAGGAAGCTCCCAAGAGTAAGTGTGCAAAGTTTTGGGGCTGTTGGACAACTTTGAAAAATATCATAATCTGGGTACCTGATAACTTGGTGAAAATATTCCAAGTAAATCTGTTGTGTTGTATTATGACTAGTTTGGGGCTTGTTCTACTATGTAGAGGCTAATCAACTATATACAACAACTTCCAGTATGCTAATACTGAAATAGTTTATTGGGAGTTTGATATACCAATAGAAGATATAACTTTAACTAGTTTCCTCAATCTTAGGCTTAAGATATACTGTAGGCAGTGTTTATCACTTCTACAGCAGTATTCTGACCGTCTGTCAACTAATGGGCTTATTTACTTTTATAGTAACTTTTTATTATCTGGAAGTCACTTTCCTTTCTGAGAAAATATTTCCTAATATGGAATTTCTGAACTCCACTTTAACCTAAAGGGGTGTGTTGCAGAAGTCTCTAAAGGGGTCTTTAGACCTAAAGGGGTGTCTGAAGGGGTGTCTTTAGAGTAAAGGGGCTTCTATAGTGGTCTCTAAAGTGAACTCTACACTAAAGGGGTGCCTAAAGGGGCTTCTTTAGAGCAAAGGGGTTTCTTAGAGGGGACCTTTCCAACAGAAAAGTGGTAGTTTCTTGTAGAACTTAGATGGGATTCTTGTGCACTTTGCAGTCTCTTTACTGATGTAGTACCAATCAAAGTCAGAATACTCAACAGTGCAAGTGATGCAGGGGAAGTCTTATAGCCTTTAAACTTGTAATTGTAGTGTGGAGATTCTGGAAAGAGAGGCTCTCACTTTATTTTTCAGCTGGGGAAGTCATATACATGAAAATTCTGAAGGATCAAAGTTTTTGGGTGATTGCGCAAGCAATACATGTGATACAAAGCTAAAATGTTGCAGTGGTGCAGATTGGACATAGGCGCAGCATCTGTAAGAATATCACGTGATTTGACTTGCTGGTTCAAAAGTTACACATGATTGAAGTTACCATAGTAATCCTGGCAATAAGGCATAGTATATGTAATAATTGGACTCTTTTGGTCATAACTACTTAAGTACTGCTTCAAATGAGCTGTAATTTGAAACATGTGTTGGCTACTATGTGTCCTGTATGACATGATATTCTTGGATGGATTGCTTGTCAGGGTCTGAAGCATTTGTCCTTCAAAGTTGGAAATTCTTGATCTTTCACTTGTGGGTTACAATAGCAAAAATCAAAATAAAGAAATGAGTGCAATACTGGTTTAGAGATATTGTATTAATGGAATACTTTCCATTACCACAAATCCCAGCCAGAAATTGGTCAGGAAAGAATGCTAATCAGATATTAGGATCTATGTGACTAAGTTAGCATTGATATTGGGGTGACAACTTAATAATTACAACTGTTTTTACAGTGTTTTGCCAAGGGTTGCATGGCATTATTGCTGTCTTAGTGTGTTTTACAACTATTGGAGTGGATCTAACAAGCCAGTACATCCAATTGCTCTATATTGCAAAAACATGATGATTATTTGACAGCATCATTGCAAGCCTCTGATGGCATTAATACTGCAGAATGGTGGCCTGCAGCTAGTTCTGTATACTGCTACCATACAAATTTACTGAATGGTATCTTGTTTTTCTACCACCCTTGTGCAACTCATATATTCCATGGTAGAATCACCCCTCTATATTTGCTTACACTCTACTAACTTGCATATTCCACATATAGTTTAAATCAAAAATACTATGGCCTCCTGCTAACTAACCTCTATAAAAGTGGATACCTGCTGCAAGTGACATAGTTCTATCACCTCATCTTTATGGCTTTTGAGTGCAATACTTGCCAAGTTGCCATACACCTTGTATTGCTGGTAACATATACATTGTGCAAACATATGCTTGGTTGCTGCCACATCTGCCACAATTACCTTTGGAATATCCGCAAAGAACTTTTTGGTATTTAGCCAATATATTCCTTCTCCCTGCTGAATTCTAGTCTCCCTTGTTGGCGCACCCTGGCTCTTGTTTGTGAGAATTCCATACTGAATGGTGTAGAAACTGGCTTGTGACCAAGAGAAATCTGACTTGCCTTGGTGCAGTTTTCCTAATAAAAACTATCTGCTTGTTGCACCCTACCCAACTTTGGTTTACATAACTGATAACCCATGCATTAAGGCTGTTTAGCTTCTTAATGCCATAGGCACAGGTGTTTTCAGGTGCATATCTATCCTTAAAATTTTCTAACTCTTCCTGGCTGTCCTCCATGTGCCAACTAATCACATCCATGACAGACTTGAAGGTACTATTCTTGAGGGATTTGAATATGGTAGTACCTGCAACTTGACCTGTCTTTATATCTCCCCACCAATCTGCTCCATAGGAAACTCTCAGAAGGTGATAC